>JANIJG010014020.1:50121-67029 GCA_024611175.1 Megaceryle torquata | reverse complement strand
GGGTTTAGTTAAATATATATATATATATATATAAAAGCTAGACTGTTTAAAAAGCAACTTTTAATTTAAAAAGCAGATTCAAAATTCTCAGAGATACTATTTGGATGAATACTGATCGTTACCAAGGGTAAACAGGAGAGAGAAAAATAAATAGGTTTTCTGCCTGGCCTCTTTGGTTCTGCTAACTGCAGAGCTCCCCGCACACTGCTACTATTTAACTAATGAAAAATAAATTAATACGAATTTCCAGCCAATGCTGTAATGTATCACACGTTGCTTTCAAAGTAGGAAATTATTTGCTCACTAGACTTCATGTATTTCCACTCAAGTATGCAGCCCTTTTTATTCGTATTATAAGGGAACAGAGTGAACTGAATTGCACATGTATTCAAAGAAGCAGTACAAATCTGAACAGGAGCCAGATGATCAATTATTAGGAGGTAGTACTGCATTGTGTTGTTCACCAGGAGCTTCAAGAGAGAAGAGAGGGAAATTGTCAAAAAGAGAAGCATTCAATGCAGTTATAAAAAAAGGTAAAAAGCGAGAGAGGGGAACCTGAATAAATCAGGGTGAGAATTGTATGCTGAGAACTGGAGTGGAAAGACAGAGCAAATCAAAGTGACAGGAAATAAAATACCGCTCATCAACAGAAACAGGGAGGAGAGAGACATCAAAACATGGAGACTCATGCAGAAAAAGGCAGCTCAGGATAGTGACTGTGGGAAAATGTAGGGAAAAGGAGGTTTGGGGAATATTTAAGGTAGTTTGGGAAAAGAGAAAATCAGTCAGACTTGTTTTGTTTGAGGTGAATGTCAAGAAAACAAAACAAAAAGAAGAAAATAAGAGAATCCAGAAGTTATCATGAAATAAAATATTGTCACTGTCCTTTACCTGAAAATTTTGGTGAGGAGGAGGCACCCACACTTCTACTAAGGCTTCCCATAGAAGTGGCCACAATGAAGAGTTAAATTTTGAGAACATTAAGGTCTGAATCCCACATCATTCTTTGCTTCCCTCCCTCTTCCTCAGACGTAGTTTGGCCCTGACCAGTAGTAAACCAGCTTGGTCATAGGATCATTGAGGTTGGAAAACACCTTTCATGCTTAGGTCTGGATGAAGTAGATTATTCTGAGAGAGAATTTTTTTAACTCATTAATTTATAGCCACAGGATTGTAGTCTGAAAATTAAAATATTGTTGTTCACATATTCAGTCTGTAACATTTACTGAAGTGTTTGACTGTGCTTGAAGCTAAATAAGATTCAGTAATGAGTGTGCTATAAATTCCTTAGGCTGGAGACTACCAGGTTCTTCCGCTATGGATAATGTATGCAGTGTAAAATGCTTTCCATGCAAAAATAACTGATTGCTTCTGTTCCTTCGGTTCCATCTTCTGTCTTTCTGTACCATTGTACAGTCAGTTCCTGGCAAAGGTAACATTTTCTATTCAGGATTAGGTGCTGGTGGTCACGGTGTGAATGACTCAAGGAATATATGGGATGGGATGATGTGCACACTTGTCCACTGAAAAATGACTGAGAAATGATTGCTTCACATTGCTTTAGCTGCAGCAGGGGATAGAATTTACTGCCACTGCTCATGGCACACAGCACCTGTACAGTGACATTTTCCTTACATATGCTGTAACTTATGGTCCTTTGTTTTCCTTTTCACGGGTTTTGTAACACGTGGTCAACCCCACTGACAAAAATGTTACTGTCACTGTAGCAAGACTACTCATCTGTAAGAGATACCGTTCAAAATGTCTTCACTTTGATCCCACCCTAACATCTCCATTTTATACATTGACCAAATTCTTATAGTCGCGTTCCTCCTTGTTATTTTATTTATTGCCTTTTTTGGAAGATTAATGCAGCTTCTCTGCTGATTATAATTCTCTGTATCAGTCTGTCTATAGTATCTCTGCAATCCTAGCTCTTCATCACAGTACATTCTTTATGGATCACATTACTTTCACCACCCCTTATCTAACTACTTCATAAAAACCACCTCACACGTTTATAAAGCATGACAAGAGCATTACCATAAACTATGTTATTCTGCTCAGTAAACATATTATAGACTCTCCATAGGCTAATCACCTTAGTGGATAAAATCATCTGGGGAGAAATTTATCTACAGCAATCATATCCAAAGACAAAATGTATTGAACAGCATTGTTCTGCTTTTCCACGAGTTTAAGATCCCTGCATCATTTTGTCTCAACTGAAAGCCTGGAATTTAAAGTTGGTTGGTTACTGCTGATCTTCTTTGTAATCAGTAGATTTATTTATGAATTTTTAACAGAAATCCTAAAAGTGTCAGGTTTTCATGTGTCGTATGAAACAATAAAGGATGTGTTATGAGTGCAATAAGCAGTTTGGGGTCTATTTTGAGGTTGATGGGAAAAGTAATAGTTTCCCAATTTGGAGAGTAGGCTGAAGATAAAGGCTGAAGACAAAGGCATTTAATAATAGGAGTAGGCAGTTTTAGAGATCTGGAAACACCAAGGTGCTTGGGGAAAGCCTGCTGGGCAATGTCGAAAGTCTGGTAGGACCAAACCATTTGCATGGTTGACATAGAACAACTTCTAAATCCTTTCTTAGTAATGACTTCTCATGTACATTTCTATATTCATTTCCCAGCAGCAGCTGTTCCTAAATCACACATTTCTTATGAGCCTAATTATTCCATCTGAAAAGAGAGTTATCCTACCTTTCTTTTATTGTGTGTCTTTTCTAAGACTCATTTAACTTAACATCTGGTTTTGGATGCCTTTTGCTGGCAGCATTTAGAAGAACAACATATTTGGGGTTCAAAGAACAACATATTAGGGGTTCAAAGAACAGTATTCTGTGGTTCACTCAGATTTGTTGGTAGGATATTTTCAGGTCTAATTCCACTTCGGATTTTCACCGTTCTCTGACAAGGAACTGGAGAGGCCAATATTGGAAATATTTGTTTCTATTCAGCAGCAGAAATGTTCATTTCTCCACAGCTTTGTTACCTAGAAAATCTGTTCTGGGGAAGAATTGTGCAGCTGCAAAGCAATGATCAGAATAGCACAGTAGGTCTTTTTAATCTCTAGTTTTATTCTGCTGCCTGCAGTGTAAGTTATAGGAGGAACACTGCTTGAATGCAGGCATATTACATCTATTTTGCCCAAACTGTGGGGTTTTTTATCCTCTCTGACATATTTATTATTAAATTTTCCAAACCACCTAGATGACTAAGGGCAAGACTTTTGAAAGATACTTCCAGATTTTATGCTCAGCCTTACTAGGCCTACCTCATTTAGATTTTAAAATAAATAAATAAATAAATAAAAATAGTTTACAACTAATAAAGAACTTTAGAAGTGTTGTATCTCACTGAAAGTCAATAAATTCAGAGTCATAATGCCTTTTTTTTTTTTTTCTTTGGACCTTAAGCTATTTCTCAAAAATGTAGTTCTTCTCCTTATGCATTTTCAAAGTCCTGCCCATTCACATACATCTCTTAATGGTATACCAGAGCTGTAAATCCCACCAAACCTTCTAATTTCTAACCTCCATTTCTCAAAGTTGCTCTAAGTTGATCTTTTGAATTAAAAAAAAAAAAAAAATTCAATAAAAGACTGAAGATCCCCACTAAAAGTACATTGGATTCTTGGCTGCCTTGTGGGTTACATATCTGCTTTTTGTAGTTCATCAATACAGGAATGCTAATAGTACCTATTAAATTCACTTTAAATACTGTCTGTGACAAAAAAAAAAAAAAAAAAAAAAAAAAAGGCAATCAAATGTATGGGGGATGTGTATGGTCCTCTGCAGGCATCTCTGCCTGATGATTTCCACCCTGCTGTCTGTCAGGGACAGCATACACAGACACACACACAATAGGTGGGATTTTCTCATAAACTCTGTCAATTTTGTGCATGTGCATACTGTGTACGTGCATGCAAAATCATAATTAAAACTACCCATAACTCCAATAACAGCTAGAAGCATATTGCTCATCAGCATTCCTCTGCAGCCACTCTTGCCCTGTTGTCCTCCTGAATCCTTCAGCTGATGCTGGTTATTGCACTGCCATTTGAGGTGCAATGTGCCAGAGGCACTAGCTGCTGGAGGACTGCCTTGTTTTTCTGGATACTGTCTTTCCTTTGATTCATCTTTAAGAGGGTTTTTTTTTTTAAAAAATATGCATAAGAATAAGATCCTGTGCAAATTTCTCAGGAGATCAATTTGTGAGGCTCTTTAGTAGAAAGACCTATTCTCTAGTGTGTATGTTGGTTTGATATGGAAATCCATAAGCCTGCCCTAGATCCACCCACATCTCATACACTGGTGTGCTCTGGGTTTTCTTTGTGAATTGAAGAGTAGAATCTGTACCATTCCTCCTTTACAAAAAATACTTATTTTTAATTTCTGCCAATAAACCAGTTCTTGAGGATCAGACTCTATTCCGAGTGTGAGTATAAGAATCTGTAAATCTCCCAGATAAAAAGCCTCCCGTGGCTGATGGCAGAGAGCATTAGTAGAAAATTGTAAAAGACTACAAATGCATGTGCTAATTAGAGCTTTGCACATCCCAGCTTCCCCTACTATGCTGAATGGGAAATAAAATGCAAATGAAAGAAAAAAAAAAGTATTCGAATGAAATATTAACATTCTGCTGAACAAAATGTTTTAAAGATATTATTTTTCTCTAGAAATTCTTTTGTAACGGATTTTTGTAGAAAAGTTCAACTTCATGAGAATGGCCTTTTCTGTTGAAACTGCTCTTAGAAAATTAGCTCGTAGCACCATAAATAACCAGAGATGCCTGTGCTAAGTGCACATTGCCTCTCTTAGCTTATGAATTCTGACTCCAGAATCTATAAAAAAATTGGCTTAGTATAAAATTAATTTCCAGCTGTAGCTGACCTGCTGTGTCCAGCAGTTTTTTTCTCCAGACTCTGACCATGTATGCAAATGGGTCAGCACAAATCAAGACAATAACTTTATAGGTCTTAATCAAATTAGAGTCATTATATAAGTGCTACAGGAATCAGATCCTGAACCAAACAGGAAAGTTGCACCACCCATGAGGAAAGAGTACTGTGGGCTCTTGGCTGAACTGTGACCTCCATGGGTGCTCTTTTAAGTGATCTAGACATTGGAAGAAGTTCAGTAGGAGTTTGAAACGAACCCCGATGTGCAAATCCAAGGGAAACCAAATTTCACCAGCATCGCTCCTGAAGGAGCTACTTGTTTTGGTCTTCTGCAGACAAACAGCATTTTCTTTAGAGGAGATACCTTGTGTCTCTAGAACCCTTTCATAACAACAACATCTGAGAAAATATCCCAACCTAAAACTTAATGACCCACAGCGGGAATCACTTATGTTGCTGCTGTTGCATAGAGTCTTCCCAAACTGAAAATTATATATATCCCACATAATGAACAATGAAGATACTGAATATTAATGAAAATATAATTATAAATTTAGGAAACAGATCACTGCAGTCTATTCTGGTCTACTGGGTATAAATAAACAAATAAATAAATAAATCCAGTATGTAACCAAGAGGCTTGCAGAGCATGTGCAGTGCATTACAACTTCCCACAGTTACTCTAAGTCCATTTATAATGTGTAGCCCATTAATCAGTTTGTATCAGTAATCGTAATGGTAAAGAATTAAGTATGACTTAATACTAACTGTTTATACGTGGGTCTATTTTTTGATGCTACCTTTGTGTTCCTTAAAAATTAGTAAAAACCCCAAGCCCTGTCTGATTGCTCTGCAGCCATTGTCACTTTGTGACAATGCAGAAATGCATCCTGTAAGCTTGATGTTTTTCTTTCTGGAGCAGATATGGAGTGTCAGTGGATTATATCTAAAACAAAAATTGGAGTGTAATTAACAGTGGCTATGAGGAGTCTTCTGTTTGTACACTTACAAAGTGGCTCGTGGAGTGGCATGGGACTTTGTTTTTCCGTCTGTTACATATTCCCATCAGAAGCAAGAACGTTATTTTGTAAGTAACATAGTAGTGGCTTATTATTTCTTAAAGTAAAGTATAGGATTTTCCCCTGAGCGTAGTGTAGTCTGTAGTTCTGGCACATTAGCTGGCATAAACATTTTGATTAAAGCTTATGAATCTATTAATTACACCTGGGAAGTTTCCAAAGCTTATTCAAAGTGCAAACTCTTCTGACTGCAGCCCCCAAATCTGAATTCTTGTTACCAAATGTAAAACTGGCTATCACAGGGTTGCCTTTTCTTTCTCTAGGTTGTTTGTATAAAGGCGTGAGGTGGCAAGGTGACAATTTTTTTTTACCCATTAGTTTCTGTAAGCACTTTTTCAGAAAGTGTTTGAAGAATTTTTATTGTCATGTTGTTAAACATTTGCTTGAAGTCTAAAGAATTTTAATTCTGTTTAAAGTTTTTTCTGATCTCCTAGGTCTGGCAACATCTGCATACTTAAACATTTATCAGAATAACATATCGGTATATGACCCCAAACAGGATGATAACAGTGGAACACAGACTGTCTAGCTGAAGCTGTATGAATAAATAGAGCAATCAAAACCAGTAATAGTTCAAATGATCTGCCTGGGAATGTTGATAAAATCAGTCTGTATGATTTCGTTTGCCCATATTCCCATGGTGGATTGCTTATGGTGTAAAAGAGAGCAGCATTTGACCAGCAAAGCCTATGAATTTGTTTGGGTATCACTGTTTTTTTTTTTATAAGTAACATCAATAAATTCTTACAACAACCTTCAGCTGGAGTAAGTTGTGTGGTGCATTGATGATGAGATAGAAGCAAGTGTAACAGAGGATCTGAATTCTAAAATCACTGGGCGTATGACCCTCAAAAGAAAGGCATTATCTTATCTATCCACCGTCTGTGCCTCCGCCAAACAACCCAAGAAGTCTCACCTAAGCGGTGCTTTGCTCATGCATTCGTGCACACATGCATTCATTATGGCTGACCTGCCCTAGGAAGGTCCATTAAGTGGAGCTCATTTCAAGCACAGATGGTCCTGAATAGCTTAATGTCTGCCTGGTGGCCAGAATAAGTGAATTCTTGATGGCCTTAGACTTCTGATCACATACATGCAGCCAAGGAGGAAATGAAAACATGTTTATCATTTTGATAAACAACCTCTCTCATTGCTGCAGGATGCTCCATGTAACTCAGTGGAGTCAAATACTATTAAATTGTCATCACTGTCAAAGGGAGAACATATAAGTTTTGCTACCTGAGTCATAGTTAATGACTTCCACAATGTATAACACAAATCAGTACTGCTGTTTGCCTTTTTTATGTTTGTTTACTGATATGTTCATTCTTGGCTAGAATACAGAGGCGAGTTATAATTTTGAAGTGCAAAATATGCTTTTATTATTACCTCTCAGCTAGAGATATAAAACCCAGAGATGTCTAGAAGATGGCTTTTTGGCTTCTTCCAGGCATGCACTCAGACCCTATAGGTGATTAGATATTTTAAATCACAGCCACCCACAGTAAGCTCATACTTACAATGAAATATTTCGTTTTGTGGTTTGTAAACTCAGGGTGGCTTTATAACAGAGACAAAAATGAACATGATTTCAGGAGTTAGTGTCCTCCAACTAGAACTAAACCATTTGCAGGAATAACAAACAGTTATTCCTGTTTTACATCAGGAATGATGTATCATTCCTACAGTTTTGTATTTTAAGCCTGTGCAGAACAAAGGCTTCCAGGAGGCTAGGAAATAGGAGCAGAGACACAGAGTTGTCATCTTCAGAAGCCCAGAAACCTTCCTGGTGGCCTTTTCTGTCACTCTTGCATGTAGGCAGCACATTTCCTTCATGCAAAGTTGAGGGCATCCTGTGGACTGAATGCTCAGAAAGGATCAGTTGTTCTTACTATCAAGCCCTGCTAATGTTTGTTGTGAAGAGGATATAAGCCATGTTAGAATATTTTCATTTATCTATGAAGCTTCTTGGAGAAAGAGCAAAGCTATTCCCGTTTTGCAAGTTTCTATTCCATTTCTCATATTTTTATAATTTTCAGGAGGCAGGAGGGAATTAAAAAAATAAAACAAACAACCAACCATAAGCTTTTTTTTTTGCCAAGAGGATAAAGCAGCTACTTCATGAAATGTAACTATCAACAAAACATTCACAAGACACTTACTTGGAGGATTTTAGGGCCCTTTCTTCTGCTTTTAAGATCAATGACAAACCCCCTATTGCCTTGAATGAGTTGGATGAGGCTATTATTGTGGAAACAAAGCTAGAAGCTACCTTAGTTCAATAGACCATAAACTTAAAAAAAAAAAAAAAGACATTTCTTCTTCTTGTGACAAGGATTCAAACTTTTCATGCACTCACAGTCTATCAAATCAATAATTCACTTTTTTTGAGACTCGCAGAACTGTAACATCTTGCCATGTCTTCCCATAATCTAGAAGAACCACTGAAAAAAAAATCACTATCTTGGGAGCAGTGATCCTCAAATATTGGTATTACAGCATTTATTGGCACGCTAAATCCCCCCTCCCTAAAACAAAACAAAACAAAACAAAAAAAAAAAGCAAAAAAAAATTCACAAAAACCCCATCTCGTTAGGTTTGTGGTTAAGTGATATAGATTAAAAAAAAAAAAAAAAAAAAATTGTGAGTATCCACACATTGTTTAAAATGGCTCCAAGTTCAGCAGCCAGCAAAGTTACAGAAACCATAAGGCTGACTCTGCCACTGAACAAGTTCACATGTCTAAGGAAATGAATACATGGAAGACTTTAAATAGCAATATTTTTAATTCGGCAAGGTTTCCACCCCCTGCCAGACTTGGAGAGAGTGCAACAGATGGTAATAGGAATCTGTAAATTCATCATTGTTGTTTTTAAGAAGTTAGATCCTTGGAGCACAAACATTTAATAATAGATATAATTAAATTCTTTGCTAGTTAGTTTGACTCAAGAGCCAATTGGCACCGTAATGTCATTTCATTTACATAAAATATATAGTAATTCTGATTCAGAGAACTGTGATTTTACAGAGCTGGAACTACAGATGAAATAAAGATAAAGGCAATCAAAGCAAGTTAGGAACACACCCTGATAACCTGTGTCTGCTTTGGAGTTTAGATATTCAAACTTTAGTATTTATAATCAAACTCAGGTCCAAATCATCTAAAAGAACAAGCATTTTCAGTATGACTAATGACTTTGGGTACTCCAATTTCCAGATGATTAAATGAAGATGTCTTCAAGTGACCTGATTTTGATAGACGATATTAAACCAAGTCTGAAATCAGACTCCCCTAGTGGTGGAAAACCTGTGGCATCAACTAACTTTATGAGATTTCTGACATCTTGATGATGAACTGTTTTAAGAACTGCTGACTGCATTTTCAGTGAATATGAAGCTACCTTTGAAAACTTTACTGAAAGTTGATCCAGATGTTTAATATGAAAATCATCTACTTGGCCCATCACTACATAAGAACAAATTCACATTTTGGTTGAAAATGAAACCGTAGTACTTCACTATTTGGATTATTTTCCTGAAAAACATTAGATTATTTTAAGATAGTGAGGCTGAGTAAAGCCTTCTGGGATTGCTTATTGTTAGGAATTTCCATTTTGAAACAGCCTTTATGTTATAATAGTCTGGTTCTCAGCAACCCTTGAGGCAATAGCATCTGAAGGTAGAGAAATATAAATTGGAGTAAAATCACAGCCAGGTTTACTGGGAATGTTCAGAGCATCAACTCCCATTAGGGCTCCTCAGGCCATGTATTTGCAATTAAAAAAAAAGTGGAAGTCCCGACTTAAGACACTCTGTCTTCTCATTCCCTGCCTTCAGCCACTCATAGCTTTGCCCTGCTGTTTCCTTATTTATGTTTCTCAAGTAACCGATAATATTTGACAAAAATAAATAAACAAGCAATTTTTTTCAGTTCTTCCCTAAGTCAAGTGAATTCCCTGGTCTGGTTCCACGGTCACTTCCAGAAATATCTGTGCTAGCACAAGTGATGAAGGTAATACGTACAGAATGGGAAAGAGGAATGGGCCAGAAGAGGTAGGATAGGAGATAACATCTAAACTATTACTGCTGCTGAACTCCATAGTGCCAAACTGCAGCCCCATGGTCCAGACACAATGCTGTTCTGAGATGGGGGAATGCTTGCACTGCTGTCCAGCACTTCTCCCCAGTGGCTATTCATCTGTGACTAGAAATATCCCAGGCTTTGGGTGGCTCAGGGTGTGCATGCAATCTTGTGTTCATCTATAAATGGGATTGTTGTTCCCCACAAGGGCTTGGAAGCACTTCAAAAGACCAAATCATCCTTTTCACACTCAATGGAAGGATCATCTATATAAATGTCCATGCAGCTATTTCTATCAAGATATATAAAGGATGAGTAAGAATGGAGATATCCAGGGTCTGTGCCATTCTACAAAGGTACCAAGAAGACATAAGGTGGACAGATCACCAGGGACCTGGGAGTATTCATTACACTGATTTTGTGGCTATAGAGCCTGAGATTGTGCCCTTTCCACAGTAAGTCTCTGATTCCTCATGAAAGCTTTTGGATGTTTGTGGCAATGGATTGGTGACTTAGTTTCTCATTATTTGCAGATCAGTGGAGTCTGTTTCCTAATTCTCCTGTAGCAATTAATTTCTAGCTGTGGACATCCAAATTAAATTGTAAATGCAAGGTGAGCAACTATTGTGTAGGCTCTAAACAATCTCTGTTCTGTTGTCAATGAAGGAATAGCTCCCTGATGTCTTTTTTACCTGAAGAAACTAAAAGTACATGGTGTCCTTTTAATCTGGAAACAAAAGAGAACAAAGGCAAATAAATGGAGGACAAATTATCTAGCCCTGAGATCTGAGTTTTCTCCATATTGAACTTCTGGTACCTATTTAATAAGCCCATGTTGTTGTTCACTAGTCAGTGAGAACAAAGAAAAGTGAATCATACTGCCTTGCTATTGTTACATAATCTATACAAGTAATTTATTTTTATGGTTAATTACTGGATTAGTTATGTATGTTGGAAATGTAAAGAGATATGACAGAAGGAGTTGCAAGATATTCAAACCAGTGTCTGAAAAACTGTGCAAAATATCTATGTATATAATCCATCAGGAAATCTGTATAAAGTACAACTCCTTTCAGGCCTGATCATTGGTGTTAGCCCTTCTGAGTGCAGCTGACTCCCTTCAGCCTCAGTAGGCCCTTCTCCTTCGATTGATCAGAGGCTTTTTTACAGGGACAAACCCCCTTTCTTTTACTTCTTTGAACAATTCCTGCCCTTATCTACTGGTAGAACCTAGAGTCAGGATGGGGTTCTTTCTCACCTGAGTACACAGTCTATAGCCCCCCAAATCATTGTCTGTATTAATCACCACAGAGCTGTGAGAATATGGGCTACAAGTCTTTCCAACCACACTCAACTGCTAGAGAATGGTTTGTGTTATTTATTAAAAGGTAGTAACAATAATTATCCTGAAGTGGCTGGACGCATCTAACTATGTAATAGACATGCAAGTATGCATGTGAAGCTGCAAAAATCCATTGGTTATGAAGTGACCTAAATTGGGATTACATAGTGAGGCATCAGTCTATTATGAAATTACTCCTATGTTTTTATTGTAATGACCAATTAAGGATCAGCACCTCAGAAACCTCAGGTGGCTGGTCTACATGAAATAAACAGTGACCTTGAAAATCTTCCCTTTTTGAAATCCTAATGTTGATGTGTTCTGAAAGGCTCAGCCCATCACCATGGTGTTGGCAGGGGTGAGCTGTGTTTGGCTGCCGAGTGCCAACACATCCTCGGTGCCAAAGATTAATTGTGAGCAGGGAAGTTGCTAGGAGCCTGGGGTAAACACGAATGCTCCCTGCTTTACATACAGCTCCATTTCAAAGTCATGCAGCACACTCATGGAAGTACCCAATGCTCCTCTTCGCTCCTTTAACAACATGTGGTGTATGGGGTAGGGAGTCATATTGTGTTTTTTCGGGTCTTTTTAAAACAAATTTTTATTTAACCTCTGCTTTGACCCAGCACATAAGTGTGTTGCCCAGATATGCTCCATTTCAGTTTATTTAACCAGAATGTTTGCTTACTCAGTGACCACTGGAGGGGAACTACTGTTCTTATTAATTCCACAATGGGTATTTGTTGCTTCTTGTTTTCTGACATTTTCTTTATGACTGTAATTGCAGAGTTCTTGTTTTCAGATAATAAATGCACGTGTCTATTTGCTTAGGTATTATGCAATTGATCTCCAGCTATTAATTAAAGATCTAGACTCCATGTCTCTGAACCTGCCTCCGGATATTTGTCCATATTGTGTCATACCTTGGATGCACAAACAGGGAAACCACATTCAGCTCTGCATGTACACAGCTCATTCCCTCTAATAAAGAAGTCTAAATTCAGGAGTTGCAAAAAGGGATTATACAAAGCAAAGAATATTTTTCTGATGGGATTTTTATTTTTCCTTCTTTCCCTGGGCTGCTAGCATTTCCCTGAAGATGCTGACATGCAAACATAATGAGCTGTTTGCTCTGCACTGCTCTCAAAAAGCCTTACAGACTAAAAGAAGTTTATTTTTCCTTTATTGCCATTGCTGTTAATAGCAGGACAGACTGTAGATGGCACTGGGAGCAGAATGAAGATTTCATGGGTGAAAAGAGAAATCAGAGATTGCCCATTCACTGCAGAGAGAAGACAGATTGGTTGCTCTCACTCCCAAGAGCCCATTTGGGCAAATACGTTATATGATCCTGTGAACAAATTGTGACTTTTCCAGACTAGACTGTTTTCTGTGTAAACACTCTACTGTAGCAATGTACAAGAACAACACTTTCAATCCAAAATTCAACAAAAATAGACACTCCAGAACATTTGGAACTTGTTAGACTCCAGAAGGAAAAAAGGCAAAAGAGACTGTAAAAAAAGCTTTTCACTTTCTAAGTGTCCTATCTTTTTTTTTTTTTTTTAAATAATTTAAAACTCCTGCCAGAGAGCTCCGAACCTTTTCAAAGCTCAGAACAGCATGGGTCCCCACATATAGCAAAGGTACAGCTTAGAGAGGCAGAAATTGTTTTCAGTTGACTTAGTAAGGAGTCATTACGTTTGAAGAACAAGGTTAATGAGCTTGGGAAGCCAGGATTCAGTTCCTACCCCTTTTGTATACTTCCCATTCCCCTTGGGAAAATAACCTAGCTCCTTTGTGACTCAGTTTCCTCACTGCCAAATGAGAATAGCATTTTCTGACCTCACATGGAGGGTGTTTGAGGAATAGGTGAGTACCAAGAGGGACGGAGCTGCAGAAATACACAGGTTTGTCACCAGCTGTTTGTCACAACTGGTGTATCTCACTGTAGCCAAACAATCTTCAGGTAAGGAGTCTTCCACTGGAAAGTGCTGATTCTATGGAACCTAATTGTTTGGTGAAAAATAAATAATATTGTTGTGTTATACACGAAAGATTAGCTTAAATTTTTGCACTGAGACACTTCAAGATTTTGTCTATGTGGTTAACTATATTATTTGTTATAGGACAGTCAGAGGACAGTGCTGTTCTTATCGGGACCAAGTCCTTGAACTTTTTAAATCTCATGTAGATCAGGCTTTCCTTGATGTTTCTAAAACTTTTTTAAGCACCTTTTCACCGGAAAAAAGGAAAAAAATAACATTATTTCTTCCTATCCTTGACAAAAGAACCATCACTAACCCCCAAAACAGAGCAAAGGTTTGGTCCTCATCCCTCTGAGTGGTCATAGCCACCCAAAGACATGTGGGAACATTATCTGTACACAAAGTAAAATCACAAACTATTTAATGCCTGGGAGTGCTGTCAGCAACTCACAGTGAAGACGTTAAAATGAGAAATTAAACTTCTGGCTTGATCAAAAGCTGGAAACACTGTGTGTTTCTTTTTTAATTTTTCCATTGCTTAGACAGATTAAATCTTTTGCTTCTAGAGCTCTTATAGCTATCATCTCTTTCAGCATTTCGGTTACTAAGTGAGATGTGAGCATCTCTGCCTATCGTTGCATAGGCTAGAATGGGCTGCTGAAACCTCACGGTTCTGTACAGAGAAGATACACACAACTTCTGATAGAGTATCGTAACATTTTGGCATAATACATAACAAAATGAAAAACATGAGAACATTGGCATAATCTTTTGGCTTCATAGGCTTGGCTGCCATGGGCTCAGCTTCTAAAGGTTTAAGAACTTTTATCCAACTTCAGATAATATTGTCAAAACTCAGGTTGTTGGCTATAGAAAATAGTGCTTGCCCAAGTCTTTACAGTCTCTACACCACCTTAATAACAAGTAATTAGTTGAATAAGTCCAATTAATGCTTTTGTACAGATTGGAACAGATTTTATACAGATTCCTGAGACTGGAATAGGATTGTAGGTTAAGTTTAATTTTAAAATACATTTTAATTTCTATCCCTTTGTCCACACCCAGGGCAATGCTGTTACGGGCTTTCCCATTAATTCATTATTTGGACACAGAGCCCAGATTTAACAATGCTTATATATTTAAATTTCTAAAGCCTATCTAGAACTGTAACATTCACTGTGAATGGGGGCTCCTTTTTTTCTTTCTCCAACAAATGTGCTAGAGCCAGTGTTACCTGCGCATGAGGGTGGCAAGGAAGTTACTGCACAATTATGCAAGTGGAACGGTGTCTTGAAACACTTAGCATGAATTTTGTATTAGCAGGTACTTCACAGAGAGACTTCAATCTTCTAAACAGTAACATACACACACACTAGATCCAAACCTGACCAAGGCTGTTTTTCAGAAACATTATTCTGACTTCAAGAGCTATTGAGATGCATGCATTTTAATGGATGACTCTGTTGCTCCTTGCTTCAGGGTTCTGAGAAACCTCACTTCAGCTCTTGGCTCACATTAGGACAGTGAACAAGCAGGGAGAGTCAGTTTGTGCAGCTTTCTCACTGAAAAGCAACATTTGCTTTTGAGATTAACGGGCTGGGCAAGGAAGATTTCACAGCCCTCTAGACAAAATCTTGTCGAGCCATTATAAGTACAAAAGGACATGCAGCTGTTTTGCAAGCTGACTCATTTACTGAGTGTCATTAAAAGCTCGTATACCTCCCTGCTGTGATGTTCTCATTATTAAAAGATAGACAATACCATAGTAATTGGAGGTGTGTTCTTTAAGTGTTATTTCTATCCTCTGTCATTCCTCTTGGTGGTCAGAGTTATCTATTCTTGTCATGCACTGACAAATTTCCTAAAAAGTGGCTTTTATATGAATGGTTAGATTAATTACTGCCTATCTTGAACCACTATCAGGTCTATTCTTTTATTAATATTGAGGTTTAAATTGATTCTTTTTATTTCGTTTGCTTTCTGCACTGATCTGGGGATTATTCCTTACTATGTCAAATTCAGGTTCTGAAGTTTGTGAGATAATAGAAATAATAACTATAATAATGAATCATGTTTTAAACTATGGATACTCAAAATTGAAAAAGAATAACTGATTTGAATGTAATAGAAATTACTTTTAAGATTTTGAGGTCAGTCTGAAAGAGAAATGTTAAGCAAAGTAATGTAAAGAAATATAAGATCGGAAAATGAGCTGTAGCTGCCAGAACAAACTTCACCTAGCCCAAATCCTGTGTTTATGTGACACAAGCAAAGATACAAAGACATCATTCTCTTTGTACATCCTCCCAGCTTCCAGAACTAGACTACACAGGGGCTTTCTGATCCAGAAAGCACAACTAGAGTATTAAGAGCAGTTGATGGACTCAGCCTACCAAAAATGCAACCATTATGATTTAGGCCCCACAACTCCTTGCAGCAGTGATGTCCAGAGCTTGTTGACATACATGTTTTTGTGTGTAAATACTTGCATTGCTAATTTGAAATTTGTTCCCTGCTGAGTTCAGAGAGTGTCCCTTGATTTTTATGTTGGACAAAAAGAAATGCAGTTTAGGTAAGGTAAACTGACAGCAATCATCTCAGTGGGTTATTATTGTTTATGATGTGTAATTTAAAAGCCAGATTTTCCAACAATTTATGCATGCAATTATGCACTTAATTTGCACAGTTATTTTAGACTTATGTGTAATATTGGCTAACTGCACATTCAGCTGGGCTAATGCAGGGCTGGAACAACACCAAATGTTCCATGGTATAGTTTTCCAGGGGATGATGCCACATTTAATGTAATCTTTTCTAACTACAGTGAACAATAAGTCAACTCACTAATAGTTTCACACCAGGTACAAACCACATTATTTTTCAAGGAAAGGACATCCATTATTAGTAATACATGTTATGTTATGTTACAGAAGAAATCTTCTGACTTTGGATCTTAACAGTAATGTGCATTGTTTAGGCAAAATTTTCAACAGTGCAGAATGATCAAGATGTTCTTTTTAAAGTGTAGGTCACAGTATCAATGCAACTTCTGTTTTTTTAATTTGGATTTTCAAGCTAACTTACTGCAATACACAGAATACATATATATAATACACATATATAGGTGTACTATATCGGCTCAACAAGTTTTTACATAACAAGGGCTTCAGCAAGTTGCTTTAGAGACCACAGCCTCTGAAGTATGCAAAAGGCCACTGTACTACACAGTGGCAGGCTTGTAAATTCTTACTTATCACGTACAACACAGTAAAAAAGAAGTGTTGCAATTTCTGCTGCAATCTTGTCCAAAGCCAAGCCAGTATTGGGGCCAAAATTTTTTTTATTATAAAGTCCATAAAAATGAAGTTATTGAATCATTTTCAGGAATCTGGTTCAGTAATTCAAGGTGAGATCAAGAGTATTTAGCTTTGCCCAATGGTACATGTGGTATAGAAAGCAAAGGATTTCTGAGGGGGAACGGTCTCTCTCTGGCTGTTAAGGCCC
>JANIJG010014020.1:0-50021 GCA_024611175.1 Megaceryle torquata | reverse complement strand
ATCTTGCTGTTCACCTATGGCCCAATTTTGTCTTTTCTTTAGCAATTCCACCTGACTTGCCTGTCTCGTTTTATTAGTGGATTGTGTGACCTCTCTCTTGCTGTTAAGGCCCAAAGGAAAGCAACTGACCTAATGACAAAAACAAATTAAAAAAAAAAAAAAAAAAAAAGAAAGAAAAATAAAAGCAATTATAACACTGTAATGACTCATCTTGGTGGTTAGACAAAGTACTCTACATAGCTCAGCTGAACTGAATATTTCATAAAAGAGATTAAACTGAAGACTATCCATATGAAACTCTATTACACTGACTTATGGGGAGAACCAAGTGACTATAAATCATTGACAGAGTTCTTGTCTAGCTGCCTCATTGTAACAGAATGATCACATCCCATAGTAAGATAGGAATGACTCAGTTTCATGGTGAGAGAAATCCTGGAAGATACTGAAACTTTAGGAACTTAAGCCAATCATATATATTCATTTTGACTTTTGATGTTTGAAACCTCTAAAATAACTTTGAATTGAGGTTATTTATAAAGAAAAACTACAAACAATTTACAAGGTAATACACAATGGACATACAAATATCTGACCTAAATGAATGTTTGACAAATATAATTGAAATAACAAGCAAACAGCATGGCACAAAAGGACAGCATCACAATTATGGAGCTTAAAAGTAAGACTGTTTTTTCCAAGCTTGTCTGCCTTCAAAGATATTTAAAACCTGATTGTCCTCCAGCATATATTAGCGTCAGTCAAAAATAACTCTGCTCAGGTCAATGGATTTGCACAATTGCAAAATTAGTATAACTGAGAGGACAATCAGAGCTTTTGTATACTACAAAAATCTCTCTTAATAGCAACAGCAATAGAGAAGAAGGAGGTAGGAGGTCCCTTTCCAGGACAGGCTGGGTGGATAAACAAGAAAAACCTGCTGAGCTTGTAAGTGAGTATTTGTAGGAGGAGCTGTAGCATTAATTTACCCATTAATTCACTCTTTTAAAATTTCCCCTTTCTTGTCTTTTACTTCATCTGACATGTTTAGCAGTAGTTGGGCTATAGATTATACATTGGGCTGCAGAGATGTGGTCTCCATCACATGGGATTCACAAAGAGTATGGAAGTTTAAAATTACATACTTAAATGGGAGCAGTGGCTTTTGGGTTGCTTCCTGGGAAGATGTGACAAAGGGTATGTCGTGTCTCTCCACTTATGAGCCTACCAAGTTGTAGGCTGCTTTCTGCAGAGTGCAGCCACAACTCCACCACTGGAGATCTTGCATAGTCGCTATATCTGTGCAATGATTCCAAGGGAAAGCACCCTCAGGAGACACATTCTCAGTTGCAGGTTTGTGTTACAGAATCATCCCTATTTCACATACACTTCACATTCAGGCATATTTATGCCATAGGACACCTCTGTTCTGTCACCAAAGAGTTTATCAGGATTTCACCAACCTGTAGTCACTGTTCAAACAAGCTGTTTCTCTCCTACTGCATTCACCAGTTTTGACAGGCAGTGTGAGATGGCTCAGTGCATGGAAAGCAATGGTCAAAAGGGAAGGAGAAGACATAATATGGAAAACCTTTCTGTCATGTGATTCTAGATTGTAGATGTGTCAGAAGTGGATTTGTTCAGCTCTTGTAGCAGGTAATGTCCCACATCACAGAAGCCACTAAAAATTGCCAGTAACCATGTCCTTTTTGGAAGAAAAATAGAATCAAAGACAAAAAACAGTGGATATGTGGGAGAATAAGCTCATATTTCTTGCAAACAGACATCCCCTGGCTACAGAATCAGTGTTTGGAGAAGGAAGGTGATTTGAGACATGCTTCACTGACTATAAGGTACCATCTTTCCTATAGAAAAGGGAATGAACTTACACCAACAGATACTTAAACCTTGTCAACTAGAGAGGAAATTCTACTTGTTTAAGAAAAAACTTCTGTAAAATTACTTCCTCAAAATCATTGGGATATTGCCAGCAGATTAAGCCACAAATTATTTACCCAGAGTATACGAAGTCAACAAGCTTTAGAACTGTGGGAACTGCAACTGTTGAATAAATCATTTGTGAATATCATTTAACTAAGGACAATTATCACAAAGTTATAGCAAGATCAGTATGTTACAGACTAACACAGATCAAACTCTCAGCTGATAGCAGTAGCTCAGCTTCCCTGAAGTACCTGTACTTTAGTTTGAGTAAGTGAAGTTTATTCTTCCCTTCGGGCTCACATTGCAAGACCTATACCATTAACTGCTTTAGAGTTATTTAATGGAGTGGGCCATTTCTGTCTGATGTGAAAGCTATTTTCCAACTAATAGGAAAAGCAAACCAGTTTTCTCAGGGGAAACAGAGGCCATGTGCACGGAGGACATACAATTGCTGATAGCCCTGCCTCGGGGAGTCTATATTTGTTCTGGCAGAATATCTTTGCCAGCCCAGGACTGCCCTGGAGACACATTACTTCAGAGCTTCTCTCTGTAGCTCTGCAGAGCCTTCACATGCTACCTCATAGTTTGTACTGCTTTCACATTTGGCTTTAGGGAAAGGCTAGTTACAGAAGAGATAACCACCCACCTGGGTGATGGCACTGCCATTGCTCTTAGCAAGGCTTCCTCTTTCCTCACCCCCATGCACTTGTCTGATCATGAGCTGCACCAGCGTAACTGTGAACAGATCAAGTCACGTTGTGATTTTTAGTAACCACCAACATTAAAGAAGTTCTGATATTTTGCTTCACAATAGTAGGTGGCTGCTTTTTCTCTTCTTCTATAATAGAAAAGAAAGGAAAACAAACAAACAAACAAAAGGACCCCCAACAAACGAACAAGCAAAAAACCTCTGAGGTTTTTTTTTTACATTGTTATTCAAATTTCATTCCCTTCTAGGCTCTCCCAGGCAGTCTATCTTAGTTCAGTAGGGTACTGACATATTTTACATTCTCTCCTAGTCTCACTGACAAACAGTAAGAGGTAAATTTGGAAACACCATCTCAGCTCTAAGATGGTTTCTTATTTCCTTTCTTAGCCTCCTGGGGCTTTAGGAGAGAATCCCACCTCCAGACGGCTCATAAAGTCATTTGTGACACAGGATGTCCCAGTTACTATATAGGAATGTTGAAAGCATTTTATTTTCTCCCCTTTGATTTTTATTGGTTGAGCTCCCAGTCTTTTGTGAGTAATTATACCATTTGCTTTATGTCTTGCTTTTATAATGACTAATACAAAAATATATGTACAAGCAAATGGAAGCGTATTACTGAGTGATTAACAATGAACAATTAGGATTAATTAAGTCAATTATTTTAATAAATAAGAATTAGTAAAATATATCCATAAACAAAGCTATGGCACATATTAAGCACAGCTGATGCAGGCTAAAGAAGCAGGATTGTGACAATTGGGAACAGAGGCAAGGAGGAGACAGAGATGATTAAAGAGAAATACTTGTGTACATAAAAAATTTAATTAGACATAATAGACAGAATAGACATATCCAGACTGCTATATCACTTGCAAGGATATTTCATTTCATCTATTACCACTAGAAATGAGATTCACACACAGTCATCCATGTCTAACCATGTCCTTAAACTTCTATTTCTTTCACAGTGATGCAAAGAAGTCAAAAAGACATGAAGCTGTCTAAGAAACAACAGGAAAAATCATTCTCTTCCATCACTTCTTAGTAACTCAGTTCTGAAAGCTGGTCATAGCATCAAGATGACAATCTGTTCTGGACATTCAGAGTTAGGAATGAAATTTTCAGTGGTCTAACCAAGTTTTACACCCGCATTACTGAAATCCAAAGACAATGTGATTAACCCATTTTAAGCTTTCTGCACCTATTCATGACATTCTTTGATTTTTTTTTTCCTTTTTTTTACTGATTTTGGATGAGTTAAAGCATTTGTCTTGTACTATTTTATAGTTTCCTGGATTTCCTCAGCTTCCACATCACCACTGAAAAAGACAATGCATGGATTTGCCACACTGAACGGTGATTCTGCTCTTGTAGCACCAGAGGTGAGAGTTCTCCATGGGCTAATCTGTCCAATGAAATGGATATGGTCGATTACTGGGCAACATTAAGCTTTGGAACAATCAGATCAACAGAAAGATGCTAGTACAGCTGTAAAGTCAAAGAAGTAAACCTCAAGATTTGATGTGCTAGACCAGTGCCAATAGCTTTTCTTTCTGCAACAAAGTGTTTTGGTATATTAAGGTGCTCAAATTAGAATCAGATGTCAGTACCTTGTTACTAAGCTTACAACAAAACTGGTAAGAAAGTCTGAGAGTAAAAATCACTGAGAGTGGTGGTGCAAACAATGAGCAGGAATTTTGGGAACACATTGCAGTATCAAGAATATGGCCTGATATTTACTGATATTATTCAGTAAATACTGTATACTCTGGGGTAAAATACAATTAGTTCTTTCTTGATTAGATGTATTAGGAGTATAAAACCGTCAGTCTCACAGTCACACTCTCCCCTCCTGCAGGAGAGTCCAGCTGCTGACTCAGCACTTGTTTGTTGATGGGAAGAACTTCAAGTCACAATCGAGCCTCATAAAACAACCTTGCTCCAGTAAATCATACTGCCTTTTTGTAAATGTTGAAGGTCAATAGAATCACAGGAGTACACACACAGTTAAGAAACCAAAGCCCCCAGCAGAGACTTTCTCAAGTCTATGTATTGTTCTACTTGAGTTCTTTTTCTGCTCTTTTGGCCATGATTAAGCAACAAGTTTAAGCACATGGTTAAGGACTTTCCTGAACTGGTGCCTAAATTTCCTATTATGAGCTGAGTTTGTGGTTATTATCATGATCTTATCCAGTCTGTAATCAACAGTGTGTCAAGGAGTTAGGTAAAGGACCAAGCAAGACAGAGACCAGAATTGTGCATCCCAATTGTCCCAAGCCTAAACTGAATGCCTCCAGATACTTTGCTAACTGGAATACTACATGGTTTGTAATTCATTATATTAGAGATTAAAAGTAAAACTTTAGAAGAAAAATCCACATCAGTTCATTCTCGGGTAACAAAAAAAAACACTTTTTTTTTTTTTTTTTAGCACAAAAAGAAAATCAAATTTATATTTATCTCCCTCTTGGGAAAGATGGAATTGAGCACATTTTAATACATAAATACCTGGCTTGTTTCTCTTCAAAAGCTTCCTGAGAATCTAGAAAGGGGATCTCTCATTTCATAACCACTTTGGCAAGCCCAAGTAGCACAGCTTACAGCTGACAGCTATCAATATTCACGTGGACAAACATGCACACAGTGTTGACAGGCTCTTTTCCTTGCTGCTGCTGGAACACAGCTCTTGCAGTCTGTTTTTGAGCATGTTAGGACCATTTGATTGAGCCATCATTTTATCATATGGCACTGGCTTTTGTAACCAGGCTCTTGCCTCACTTTCATGCTGCTAATAAATTGCAGTGTTACTCTCTATCATATACAGCTTTGGAGGGAAGAGAAGGTTTAAAGGAAAGATTGAGATTTGCTGTTTGGAGTCAGCTCTGCATTATATTTCACCATGTAAGCAAACATACATGGTTTTTTGTAAAGATTTTCAGGCAGAGTAGTTAAACGGGCAATTTCCTGTACTAAGTAGTGTTATAATTAGGATTGCCACTGGAATGAAACACTGTGTGCCCATATTATTGTATTACACCATGTTAGCATTTAATTGTTACATCTGAGAGACTTACACACACCCACATTTTGAGTGGGTAACTTCTCATGCACTGCTTTTTACATTGTGGATTTAAATTCCTTTTATTATTGCTCAATAAATTTATTTATATTCACATGTGTATCAATAGAGGACCACAGATAGCAAATCATTACAGACTCTTGTGGTTATTGGTTATCTGCACAAAAGCATATACACATAAACCAGCATCTTGGTTCAAGGGAAGCAGGAATGACAAGAGAAGATGTTTGGATTTGGTGATCAAGCCACAGCTGTGAATGTCTCAAAGCCAGCTGTGCCAACCCAGGAATCCTCCTGAGTTTTGTTCATAAATGTAAATCAGCTGAACCTATATAAAGAGCCACACCAGGTTTAAGGGATCACACTTTCTGTTTCCACACTGGTAAAAAGACCCTTTTGACATCAGTGGCAGCACTCTTGGGCACTGTATTATTCATGCTTTACATGATTGGTCTGTAGGCTTGCAGTGTAACAAGGGGACGCTGGAAAGAATAAAAGTAATAATAGACTGCAAGCTACAGGAATGACATGTGTCTTAGGAGCTGTTTGTCTGCATATCATTTCTGGTTATAGGCAAGAGCCACTTGTTCATTAAAAGCAAGCGGAAGTCCTTCAGCCCCAGATTCCTGTCATTTCATTTGAAGAGGAGGCCTCTGGCGTGTAACCAGATATCTTCCGGGTTTTAAGGCTCGCTGATCTTTGCCTTCAGACTTCTGGACAGTATTAATTTACATAGACCTGAAAACAAGCGTGGCGCTATCCGTCTTCTTGAGTTACATGCAAGGAACACCAATAAGCTTCCTGATGTAACTAATAAAGGAAATTGGGAAGGAAGGAACAGTCTATCAATTATCAATAGAACAAAAGTTGCAGGAATCAGGCAAATTAAAGTATGCAAACCAAGTAGTTAAATATTAAGAGCTGAGATTCAAAAGGAAACTCTGAGCTTCTTCTCATCTTGACAAACTCAGCATAAAACCATTTACAAACTGGCAGCAGAAGAAGAAAGGGACAGAGATGGGGAGAGTAATGGCAAGAGAAACACATTTTGGAAAGTAAAAAGAAAGCGATGATTTATTCCTAGGTGTGAGAGATGGAGATCTGACACTTTTCATAAGTTATGAAAAAAAACACAGGTCTTTTTGTGAGCCACACTTCTTGGGCCATTTGTTTGCATTGTTTTAGTGCAAGATAATGCCACTCCTATTTTGCTCTGATCACCAAACAAACAAAAATTCAAAAGTAATTGTGTGTAGCTTTTATTAATTCCAGTGAGAACAGTACCTCCATATTTCAATGCTGAATCTGACCCAAGGAATCTAAGAAACTGGGACACCATGGAAGAAGACAGAACCATACTCTTCTGGGGATTTACTTTGACTGATTCCCCATCACCACCCTCCAGTTAATGTCTCTTTTACCAGTGGCTAAATCTGCTGCATTTCCAAAGATAACATACTGCATCTCAAATGTATTAATACATTTCTGCCTTGGGTCTAAGTTTTCCTCCTCCACATATTTTTGTTACCCTTTCTGCAACCTATTTCTGCTTGTTTCTTAATCAGGGATAATGGTAATAGTAATCATTATGTTAATAACAGTAGTAGTAGTAATAACAATAATAATTTTCTAATGGGTAAATTGGTTCGCTTTTCACATTCAGTTTTCACATCAATCCACAATAAAGAGAGGAAAAAAAGATCCAAGAGAGCAAAAGCACATGTTTTGCCTGAAAGACAGTCCCACAGCATGCTTCTGTGAGGTCATGGGTCAGAAAAAGACAGGAACAAAAACCCAAAAAATGTGACACACCCTTATTCAGGCATTCTTAAAGCGCATGCCTAAAACTGAGCACATTATTAAGTCCTTTTTTGGCAGACAGGCTGAGCAGAGGGATTTCCTTTGCCAATGAGCTACTTAGGATTTGCTCTTTTCAGCAGTAGGAGTCAGAACCAGGAAAGTTGTTTATTATTCAACCATCTCTTCCAAAGCAAGGAAAACACAGTTTATAAGAAACTTCAAAAGCCTCTGTCACAGATATCAAATCTATATACTCTGTGCCTTTGCCAAGTCAAATTAGGTTATTTTACTTGATATTAAGTTTGACAAGCAAAGAGCCTGTGAAAACCAGAATCCCAACTGGGCGTGCCTCCCACAACTCACTCAATTTTTACTGCTAAAATTTCTACAGTAGCCCTATTCTTTACTCTCAGTTTATATTTCCATCCATATTTATCTTGTCTGAAAATTTACCTCGTTGTATCCTAGACATCTTCTAATATTCAGATTCTTCAAGAATGTGAACACAAGTAGACTTTGTTTTGGATAGCAAACCAGTCTTACCACATGTGGATGTCTCTGAGGGCTTTGGTTTCTATTTACCTCAAGAGATTATGAATTCTATTATCATGCTAATTTGCAGGTCCACTAAGTGTATCAGACTTGTGGGCACCTCAGACCTATAAAAATCTGCTTCCGCTACCTTCTTTTCCTGGCAGGGACAATGACAAGTCAATTTGTGTATTAACAGCCGTAGATAATTAACAAATATATTAATAACACATTGCATTTTTAAAAAGCAGGACAATCTCTTTGAGGATAGAGCAAGCATGAAAGATTTCACTCCATACTTCCTACCCAGGAAGAGCTTCCACTAACTTTCTTTGACTGCATATTGAAAACAGAATCAGGCCTTTGAGACCTGCAATGGTCCAAATTTCAGTGAACTACTCAAGCAGGAATCATACTTGCACTTTACTGAATAATCATACTTTAATTACAGAATGACACTTACCTGAATTTTTAGTGGTTTACACATAACCTTTGCAAAATATTCAACATATAAAACAGGTGCCCACAAAGAATAACAATTTAAGCATGGCGTAGTTAATTTTTACTTTGTGTTATTTAAAAGAAATACTTTTACAAATGGTTGCCTTCATCTTGAACATAATATCCCATAAATATGCATGAAAATGTTTGTACCTCTCTCTTCTGCAGTATCCAGTCCCATCTCTTACCAAAACTGCATTTGTAGCCTAGTAAATTAAAGGTCTACTTTATTTTGACATTGGTTTCTATTTAGCTTAAGTATATGGGCATATACAATAACAAGTTTTGTGATGCTGCTCAGCAAGGATCAGCCCTCCATGGAACAGCCTTCTGACATCAGCATCTCCTAACACCAGCATCTTTTAACACATAAGAGTCATTTAAGTACTCTCAAAATCTTTAAAATATATCAGAATTATTTAGAGGAAGCCCTCAGCAGCTCCCTGACTATCCATAGAGAGCACTCCTCTAGCATGCTAAGGAGGCATTTTTCTAGCCTTCTGCCTCTCAGTTAAGTTGCATCCAGACCATGATCTCTCTGGCATGGTGCAATATGGCATGGTCCAAAGCTGAAATTGGCCTCTGCACACTCTGGTGGCACACCCTGTAAGAAGGATTGGAAATCCCAGCATCATGAAAGGGTCAGGATCACCAAAAAAAACTCCAGTCACTCTGGAGTAAGTAAGTGTAGCTTCTTTGGTTATAAGAAAAGAATTTCTAGAAAAATAAGAAATGGGTCATTTGTTGGGAAATAACCACCAGTCAAACCTGTTCCTGTATCTGTCACTTCCTTACTCAAAAGGCTCACTCCTCATCATAGCAACCAGCAAACAAAATCAGTAGGATTATAAGTATTATTAAAGATATGAATATTGGCCTAAATGTTTCCAAAAGTCAGCCACTGCTATGAATTTCCCCTCATCATCTCAGGACACCACAGAATGGATACCTCCATCATTGTATGGTTTAGCATTCTTATTTCAGTGCTTGTATTTCCAAATTGCATGGCAACCAAAACAGAAGTAGAATTTAAATATATTCTTCAACAGATTAAAATATGAGTCTGCATTAAAATGTTTCATAGTCATTTATTAAGAAATCATATTTCTCCTTTTTCTGGTAATTGTATCAGACTTCAGGAAGAGTTGCTGATGTGACATGATTCCAATATTCTCAGAGGCAGATAGTGGGAAAAGAAGATAGCAAAGAGCCTGGTAGACCTGTATATGAGGGTGACATCCACCTGGTCTTTGCATCCCCTTTTCTAGTTGCAGCCCAGAAAAGCCATTTCCACAAGGCTGGAATGAAGCAGTCCATAGAAGCATTAACTTATCCCAGCTACCAACAGCTGACAAGAGGACAAAAAGAGCACTGCAGTGGTGTAGGGGTGTCTTTTTGCACCAACTGTGCTATCGCTTTGACTCACTGCTGTTGGAGATCACCCCTCAATAGGGCAATCCTGCCACCGCCTTACAGGCAAATTGCACCAAGCGGGCACTGAGTGTCTGTATCACATCGCAAAACCCCAAATAAGAGCTCTTTCCTCACCACAAAGGAGGAAATGGAGGAGAAACACTGTATCAGAAATCTTGTGCGAGTAAGAGCCTGCAGTTTTATAACCAAGCAGCAGGTCAGTGTGTGTAAATTTAACTGTCAGAGTCACATACAATTTAATCGGTCCACATAAAAGTCTGAGAATGCCACTTTATTGACTACTCACTAAATGGTGTGCATTACAGGAGAGAGTCTTGTCTTACATCCTGTGGATAATGTCACTGGTTTGGGATTCATAAAAGAGGTCTGTACAGGAAGAAGGGATTATGCCAGCAATGCGAGAATTCACCACAAAGAATATTTACAAGCTATAAATCCAGTTGTTAATTTCAGGTTATCAAAACCAATCACTGTATCTCTGTTCTCAAACAACATCTGATCATCATCATCATCACACCAGTAATCAGCTACTGCAGAATGAACATGCAATGAAGTTGAATTTTCTTAACACTATTGTGCTCATTCCCTTCGCTAAATATTGAACTGCAACCTCAATTAACAAGACATTTCTTGCTTAAAGTAGGGGCAGGAGAGGGAGAGGTCTTTAAGATGGCCATGGAAATATATGCACAGCTTGCAGGAAACAGAAATGTGTTTATAATTTGCAACAGGAGGAAAAATAAAAGGCTGAAAAGAAAGATTGATTCCAGTTTTCAGACTATTAAATCAATGTCAACTTATCAAATCCTTGTATTTCCTGGAATGAGAACAAAGGTAACATAAATTAATATGTTAGCAGATTTGTGATCTGTTTACAGTTATATTGTGCACTTATTAGCAGTATGACTATTCAACCACAATTAGAAAGACTACCATAATTTTATTTTTTTTATTTCATGTGTAAATTTTGTACTTTAAAAAGTGATAAAAAAAATCAATCTCTACAGGAGCTGTTCAGACAAGTACACTTCAGACTTTACTACGAACAGCTGTACTGAAATATTTATACAACCACAGTATATAAGTTGCCAGCTGTTCAAACCCTACACACCACATAGCTCATACAGTGCCTTGCAACTTTGTTCCATAGTACCATCTCCCAGGCATCAATTCTGAACCTATCTTTTATGTAACATTTATATATCTGGTTTATGACAATGCAATTCCATTATCTCCAGATGGACCCACTATCTGTTTACTAAGATATGACAACAGAGCATAACCCAGAGCCCTGTGATGGAGAAAAACCCATCAGATGGAGAGGACTAGTGCTTTTCCTACATCACAAATTTGCAAGCCATCCCAATAAAAAGGTCCTTTACAGAACAAGACATCTGCAGTGGGGGTTTCGACATGTTCTGTTCTAAATTATGGCAGAAATAGAAAGTCTGATATTTTTTGCTTTCATCTCATTCATTCTTGATTTCAAATTTTATAGAATCAGCTTCTATTGACTCAAGTGCTAGGATCTTTATGTATCCTTGGGGATAATAATCTGGTGCTCTTGAGCTGTCATTTTGATGAGGGATTGACTGGGCTGAATAAACAGGTCAATGCTAACCTAAAGATTATCATTGAAAATCAGCTGTCAGAGGCCCTACTTAATTTATTCTGACCTCGTATCAAAAAAAGCAACACAAATCCTTCTTGAAATACCAGGATAGTTCTGGCGTAATTCCAGAAATGGCAAAGACATTTTGATCAATGGCTGTGTATGTTCCTTTTACAGTGAAATTAGGTGTGGTATGTCTTCACCAGAATCCTACAAATCATTGCATGCTGGTTATCCTTCTCAATATATTCTCTGTGGAACAGGATCCAGAAGATTGGATTCAGAGTGCTGCAGAGATGGTGAAAGAGATTCCACTGGATTTCACACAAAAGTCTGCTTTTCCCACGGTTCTATGCTCCTTATGTTTTACTTCCCTTGTGATGTTTGTCAAAAAGTTCTCATAAAATAGAAGAGGAAAATAATGAAATTTACGTGTCTCTCAAACTCTGTATTTTAATACCATCATGCACTTTCAACAAGACCATAATCTGTAGGAAAACGGATGCATTTGCCTTTTTTTCTTTATTATTCATTCCAGAACTAAAGTGATTTCCTGGTCCTATTTCAAATTTACAATGAATTATGAAAAAAACCCCACTATAGTCTGATTCATTTCACTTCTGGCAATGAATGTTGCATTCATATTTCTTTGTAGTTGAAGATGTACAAATCAGAGGTCACATTCACAAAATATATAAGTAGGGTTATATCTTCTATATCAAATTAATGTATTACAACCAGGAAAGAGTGTTAGATTATTTTGTCAGAGCATTAGGCACATCAATACTTTTATGGTCTTTGATAAGTAACTTTCTTCATGTAGCCCTAATAGGAATGTTCCAGTACAACATTGCTAACAGGAATGTTTGTCTGGGGGAAAGTGGAGGAGAGAGGTTTAGTGCATATATCTCTTACTTTTCTGTTTCATGCTGTAATAGCACAGTATATTAATGATGATATTACCTTAAGGATAAAAAGTCATCTTATGACTGAAGTGTTGAAAGTCTAGTGGGCTATGCAGTAGCAGCAAATAAACCAAAACATTTTAGGAAGCCTGAAGAATGGAACAGACAATGCCACCAAACACACACAAAAGTTACAGTCACTTCTGGAATTGTTCTGATCTACAAATCTAGAAAGGAAACACATTCAGGGAAACTGCAAAGTTTCTTAGTTGCTTAGTTAGAGAATAGATTAGATTAGTAAGAGATGTACAAGAAAGTTTCCTAAAACACTTGCTATACTGTCTGACCAAACTGATGCCTCTGCTCCTCACAGTACACAAGGAAAATTTCAGACAGTACATGACTGCAACACCATTAAAAGAGAGACCTTTGCCTGAAGACTACTTGAGCAGTTTTTAAGCTTTTACCTTCAGTCATCTGTTGTGACGGATGCTTATCTAGGTGGCAAGAACATCAGATTTGAGTAAGACCTGGGAATCGAATCAGAGAGTGGACAGACACAGATGTAAATGTGCTGTGTCTGAATGCAGAAGTCAGTCTGTAACCATCTAGAGGTGGATGAACCTTTCTGAGGAAGATTTCTTTGTGACTGCACCTACTGCTGGATTTGTTCTAGTTTCCTCTGAAGCAGACTGAATTGCCATGGTTATGGAGTAGTTAGTTTCTCTATGGAGTGCTATTACTTCTAAAAATCATGAAGTACATGCCATATTAGACAACAGCAGTGCCTTTGTGTTCAAAGACACGCAAAGGACAGCTATGTGTGGCTGCCAGGAAGGGAAGTCAGCAGTACAAGTTCCACAGCTTGCTGATAGAAGGATTTCTCAGGAAGCAATGATTCAGGGTTCGTGAGAATTGCCCTAATTGTTTAGTGCCCATCCAGCTGTCTCCTTCCACACTTGTGCACAGCGAGTGAGATGAGATGAGACAGTTAAGAGACCATGGAATCAGTGCCTGCCTGCTCATGGCTGCTCCACCCTGTGCTTTTCCAAATGGTGTTCTAAGAAAATATCAGTCATTTAAGACAGTGACAAGTCAACAGGTGGTGTCTCTGGTTTTGTCTGCTTTATAGCTGCTGCTGCTGGGATTTAACCTGTTACAGAAGATTCTCATGACCTGAAGGCTGAAGCTAACTGTCAAGTGCCTGAAAATGAAACTAAATCATGGAGGAATCAGGGCTATAGATCCTTCATCTGGCTGGCTTTTGCCAGATACATCACAGGAGTTGTACCAGGAGGCTCTCCAACAGTCCCTTCTCTCTGGTCTGTCTCCAGTTTGCCTAGGTTGCACCCCTGATGGTTAGACAGAAGAAAGCAAAGCACAAGATTATGTGAAGTTAGACAGCCTGTGGGGGTGGAGGGGGAAGGGAATGAAGGAATATTTAAAATAAACAAATATACATCCCAGGAAAAGCTCTTCCCAAGAATCTGCAGAGAACTGCCTGTAATCAGTTAATCAGCATAATTGTTTCTAATTAGACTCCAGAGGCACATCACAAGCATTTCTAGCTTCACAGAGAATTGGGTAGGGGTCTGGGGACTGAAAAGAGGAAAAAGCTTTCAGTGCTATATTAATGACAATCATAACTCTCTGCACAGCCAGGGAGGCTTCTGCTCTAATTAGAACCATTCTTGCTGAAATGGGAGGCGACGTGATTTGTGAAAAAGACACCCTCAGCATGTAATTTTCTATGTAACAAATCTAGAAAGATGGATGCTCTTTGATCTCGATTCTCCTGTTATTGCTGTTCACACTGGGAAGGGCGCTTTAATGAAACAATCTCAAGGTAATTTACCGCCTTTGAAGTCCTGAAATGTGCTGCCAACAAAATTTCTGGTTTAGTGGAGGCTGCTGCAGCAGTCACTCAGGGTTGCTTAATGGAGCACCAAAACTGGAACATCAAGACATCAAAGGTGAAGGTGCCATGTGATTAATAAACTAAGCTATTCATTTGTTTCTGCCTCAGAGGCAATCTGACAATTTATTGTCACTAGCTAATTTACACTTTGTGAGTACTTGCTCTTGCTAGTTATGCTGCCTATAGAACAAGATAAGTGATGTTTACATGAAGAAGGGAGGAGAATAGACCCTTTTAAAATCAGGGGGGAAGAGTGGAGAAAAGAAAGACATTTTCCAAAACAATTGTGGAAACAACCCACACTGTGGAATTTTAGTGAGGGGAAGCTGGACTGAAGGAGGACCACTTCTGATGGGTCCCCTCCCCCTGATGTCTTTGACCATCTCCTTGTTTACATGCTGTTGCCAGGAAGCAAATCCCAATTAAAAGTGGATTACAAGGCAATGAAACAGCATTATTATGAGAGAAGAGTTACACCAATCTATTTCTATTTAATTTGATGGTAATCAAACTGTTCCAATCACACTGGGTTAGAGGTCAGTCTTGCAAATCTCTGCTGACATCTGGGGTGGCAGCCAGTCCAGTCTTTGAGGAGATGGTTGTGCCTATCAGCTCCTCTCTTCCTCCCTACTAATGGCTGTGCCTATCAGCTCCCTCTTCTCCCCATGAACCACAGCTCTCTGAACTGAAAGCAATGGACTTATAGATTCATCTCATGCAATACCAAGTGGAAACAAAATACTTGTCTAAGAATTCTGGGAAGGCAATTGTGATGTGGAACCTGATAATGCTGCCTGCAATAAGGAGAAGTCTGGGGGAACATGAAATGGGAAGGTCTGAAGAGCAGGGAGATACAGAGTTGGTACCTATCAGATTAGATCTGTAGTTGAACTCTCACTCCCTGTTCCTGAAAGATGCCCTTTCCACAGGTATGTCACTGCAGAGGGAGGGGGCAGCTGGCTGACAACCTCCCTTGCTCTAAGGCAAAGGAGCCAGGGGCATCCTGTGGAAGGCACTCAGCCTCCTTATCTAGCCTCGGATATTAGAGCCTTCCAAAACCTCAGGCTATGGGGAGATTATACACAAGGACTTTTGTCTGATGTGTGTAAAATACCTAATGAATTATATTAAGACACCTTCATAAATTTTGTATCCAACTTCAGGATTTCAGTCCTCTCCCAGGAATTGGAATAGCCAGATCCAAATTCAGTTTTGATTTTTCAAAGTTAAGATGGAAATCTCAGATCAAAAAATCCCAGGTTCTGACTAAAGAACAAGTCTCATCATGTTGTGGTTTGGATTGGTTTCTTTTTTGTTGTTTTTTGTTTGTTTGTTTTGAAATAGCATTCAGTGCCTCTCCTGTGACATAAGCACACATCTGCCTACATCCCCATGGCAGCTGTTTTCAGAAAAAGACCATGTGGTGTTTGTATAGTTTATGGGCTGCATAGTGGTGTGTCTACAGGGATATTGCTTAAAGCTTGCACCCAGGTCAGGCAGATATCCCACAGTCCTTGATCACATACCAGAACACTCAAAAAAGTTACACCTTGGATTGCCCTGGCAGCACGAGAGACAAGGCATCCAAGGATATCCTACCACACCCAGGTCTGGAGCATGGAGGAGCCAGATAAACTGGTTACACAGGCATGGTTAGGTGGTCTTGAATTCAGAGCAAAAAATAATGTGCCAAACCAGTTTATAGGAAGATCTCTATGTGCCAGGCAAGGGTGTCAGAACTACTAGTCCTATTAACCACATTATGTGTGGGCACAAAAAATATTTTTAGTCAACCTTTTCATGAACTGGTTATAAACTTGGTTCACAGTGGAAATGTAGGCAGGGCCTTTGGGGCTATTTTTGGTCCTTAGAATGAGGCTAGAGATAGGAGATCTGCCTCTTTGATAGCACATTGCCTTTCAGTGCTAGGTGGAAGGGAGAAGTTCAGAGGTATGTAAAACTAAGGAACAATTATTAAAAAGTAAACTATGGAACTGCTATCAAACCTGTAAAAAGTATTGTTTCATGACCAGTTGAAGCTGGAGGCAGTAAGTTGATTCTTGTATATGTAGCCCTGACAATCTGCGCTCTCTAAACATCACTGTGCAAAGAACCAAATAAACCATGGGCTCCAAAAAGGCAGAAAAGAGTGATTGTAATTTTATTTTTTTTAGAGGGAAAAGTCTCATCTCTTTGCTCTGTGGGGGTTAACTTGTAGCATCCTGGATCCTGTCACTAAAAAGTATGATAAGACTTCAAAGAGTACAGTGCAGGGCAGATATAGGCAGACAACAAGAACTGGGGCTAATAAGAAGCTCATAAAAAAACCAAAACACACAACAACTCCCCAAACAGAAAATGAACCCTAATGAGCCACCCAGATCATATATGACACAATCGTTGTCCATCTTAAATGTCCTCTTTTTATTAGCAGGTTTAGAGGACCCCAGACAGCAGCAAAATATTATCTGAGGTCCATAGCCATGGGCATAGAGCAAGGAAAGTGAATTTGAAGACCTAGCTACATCTGGAGTTTATCAGCTCTTTTCCTGGCTAGTATTACAGTAAACAATTATCTGTAGATCAGGAGACAGCAGGGACTTTAAAGACCCAAATTACAGAGAAAGGGAGAGAGAGAAAGAGAATACAAGAGATAAAAAGGAGTCTATGCATCTTATCGTACTAATGAAATCAACCTGACAATCACGGCAGGCTGCAAGGGTATTACACTGTCTGGTATTAAATGAGCAGCTACAGCACAGGCTCCTGTGTCAAACAGCAAATAGACACGAAAGAAAAGAAAAATGTACCGCTAGGTCAAGGCAAGAGATTTATAGGGAATAGTGAGACAGCTGGTCAGTTTTAAAACCTCCTCAAGTGTGCTGTCAGGATAACAACATATTCAAATGTTTCGATTAGCATTTCAAGGGAGTGGGAATGTTCTACAGCACAGAAAACCTCAGCAAGCCCTAAAATGCAACTAATGAGGAAATAACAATTACCTGCAGCTGTTGTTCTGTTTACTTGCTGAGGAGCAATCACCTGTTGCAAAGACAGTAATAATCCAGCCTGTTCTATGGACAAATTTGACTAATTTCCACCGTTTCAAGCTGTGACACTCTCCTTGAATGCTGTTGGCTTACTGCAAATGGCAGCTCATCCAGCAAGTCAAAGTTGCTTGAATAACATTTGGTCTCAAAAGTTTGTCTTACAAAATTACAGGAGGTAAGATTACCACGTTTCTCAGTGGACCAGGTGGAGTTTTAAATATTAAGACCTGGTATATTTTTATAAGGGCTTGATGGATATATTACTACCTTAGAGTTTTCTTTTTTTCTTCTCATCTGTGTACATTCTGGGTCTTTCAAATGGAGACAACAGACAAATAATTCTACAACTGGAGGAAGATACAGGGCAAATGGGATTCAGGACTGTGACTGAAATATTATAATACTTTGTTTAGTAATTCTTTTGAGGCACAATGGGAGGATTAGTGACTTCAATATTATTTCTGATAAATACAGCTTCACAAAGTCACTCACCACCACTGTGTAATTTGGGTAAGGACACTGATGTTTTTGAATATTGAAGCATGTCACTGATACAAAGAAAAGTTAAAAATGAGGTGTGACCATGAGTATTTATCCCAGAACTTGTGCTTGGTTTTATTTTCAACACTAAACAAGTCTAATTAACAAGAAAATGACTGGAAGCAGCTGTTTTAAGCAACTTATACAGAATAATAGTAAGCAAATTCATGGGCATTTTTTTGCTGCTCTGGGAAACTAAGACAACCAAAGATCTCCCTCACACCACTCTTAACAACTCCCAAAGTATACATATATCAAGAAGGAAGCATGTTTCATGGCTGAAACATGACTTTGGATATTTTGCTTTGGCTACTAAGCCTTCTGGTGGCTCCAAAACTGTGGTGAGACTGACACTGGTTCCTGCGACAAGAAGCAAAGTCAGGAAATATGTACAAGACCTGTTTTTCTCTTAGTGTGACCTGTGGCTAAAGGGCACCCTAACAATCCTACCCTGGAGCAGAAGAAATAGATCTGAGGGCTTCAAACGAGAAATATTTTCAAGCAACTTTTGATCCAAGATCAGAAATGTAGGCCAGGCAATTCTGAACAAGGATCTAAAGAAAAAAATGAGGAACTTTTCACAGGCAACAGAAAAAGGAGAGAAAAAGAAGTGGGGGAAAAAAATCATCATTCAGTTATTTTTTAACAGTGTATTCATCAAGCTCCTTCAGATTGCATAAAGCTGTCAGGTCCAAGTTCTGGGACTCAAAAAAATGTTGACAGGAGTTTCTTGTGTTCACAGCCAGATCTCCTCCAGCAGAACAGTACTCATCTGCCTGCTCCTGAAACAGAGCCACAAACCATAAGACAAATGCAGCTGGAAAAAGCTTGCCCATTACAACGGCATCCTGATATAAGCTGTTTTCTATGTCCCACCATGGGACTAAGGCAGTCAGTGTGGTCAGTTCCCGTGCTGCAGACAAAAAAATGAAACTAATATTTCAGAAATTTTGTGATGAAAAATCCTAGTTCTATCAGTGTATTTGACAGCAAAATCAGTGCCTTATCTGGGTTGAGCAAAGTTGCAACAAGCCTCTTTTAAAAAAAGAAAAGTGCACCTAAGAATATAAAGTGAAACAAGAAGTGAATCACTAAGGTTTGCCTGAGATGGAGTCAAAAATCAAGAAAATGTAAAGGGTCTTATGAACTGAGGAGGGGCAGGGGGCAGGCAGGCCACAAATTTGCTGCAGGCATGAAGGAACTCTTAACAACTTTCCTAACTAATAAATGCTGTAATCCTGTAATTGCCAGTTACATATTTGAAAATGTGAGACAAAATGTAGTTTATTTAAATAATCAAGTTAAACCAGGAAAAGCAAAACCAGTTCATTACTTGTTTGTGTGAAAGAGCAAGAAAGTATACCTTCAGAGGTTCTCTGTCCCCCAGACTGGGGACTGGATAATCAGTCAAGAAGTAGAACAATCCAGTACAAATTGGTAGCCAAATATTATTTTTTAATTTTGTAAAATTCAGTAAATCTGAGAGTTATTTTTTCCCCTCATCTATGTTTCTGGACTAAGATATATCACTCTGAAACAAGGTCAATCTTGATGCCCTTGGGCAGGCAGTAAAAGCTCATGTACTCCCCGCCATGCTGGTTTGAAGTGCAATCTCCACATCATCTGAAGGCAGGGCAGTGCCCAAAGGTGTCCCTTGGGGTTAGGAAATTTTCTGAAGATGCTCAAGCCTGTTTGGTCAATGCTGACAAACCCCAGGCCAGCTGGACTACTTTGAGCAGCTCTGCCTGTATTTTTCCATTGATCCTCTGCCTGGATATGCAGTTCTGATTTTGTTTCTGTCATGGGAAGATGCCATCTTCATCTCTCTAATAGGTTTTCAAACATTTTGTTTGAAGGGAAATGAAAACAATAAGTGACAAAGAACACTAAATTAGCATTACTCAAAATGTTTACATTTGTACTTGAAGATTAGCAACATGATGTATTTCGGTTTCCATTCCCTTGAATAACAACTTTATTATTACTATTATTATTATTATTATACTATTGCTATAATGTACTGTTTAAAAACAAATAACAAGACACTAAGGCTTCTTAATGGACAAAAATTGTCTAAAGGACAAAGGGCTAGATTATCTCATTTACACTCCTGGCTAAAATGTGCAAGTCAATATAGTTTAAGACAGTGAAGGAAGAACTTGCCTTCTGTTGAGGGGCTTTTGTCTGGGTAAAGATGAAATATGTAATAACTCTCCTCCCTACATGGGAAACAAGGGAAAACAAGGGGATACACGATGCTGCTCTGAGAGCACTGGGCATGTCAGTGACACAGGAGAGGAGAAAGTGGAGAATCCTAGAATACATTTGCTTTGGAGCAGGTTGGTTTTGATAGTGCTGGCCCCAACTGCTTGGTCAAACACGCTGGGTTAGTTTCTAGCTGTAAATCAGGAGGAGTGTAAGCGTATTCATTCTATTGGGACTGTGTCTATTTATAGCAGTGGAGGACTGTACCCAGTGTTATGATGTTGTAAGAGCATGAGACAGATATGTCATGAAATTAATTTTCTATACTTGTTTTTTAAGTGCTGAATGTAATAGAAGTCATAAATGCTAATAAATGGCTAGTAAACAAAAGCTGTTTTGTCCTAAGCAGCAGACAGTAAAAAGTAATTTTATACATTAGGCAGCACTTGATGAAGTTATTTACTCAACAAGTCAGGTCTCTAGAAAAAACTTCTACTGTAAATATTCTCTTCTCTCTCACTCCCCATATAATAATGGTTTACATGTCTCTCTTTTTTTTTTTTCCTGAGGCAGTTGTCAGTGGATTTTTTAGATTTCCCAGGCAGATATATTATCTTGTGATACAGCTCATGGCTCTGAATGTCACATCTTACTGCTCAACATGATGCCTCCCTAAGAAGATGCACCACCCTAGGGGGCAGGGGTGTGGTGAAGTGACAGTACTTCCTGTGTAATCATACTTAGATAAAACAGCTTAAAAATATCTATATAATATCCTCAGCAAAGTGTTTATTAACCACAAACTACACGAAGGGCAGTCTAACTCATCCTTGTCACTCAATTCTTCACTGTTCTGCAGAGGAATCAAAGGGGAAGATGGTCAAAGCCAGACTGGTACATCTAGCAGCAACAAAACAGCATCTATCCTTGATCCTTTTCATCCACCCAGTTCGCTACAAAGCCCTCAAAAGCTGGTTTTTGCGCTTTTTTTGCCTTTTTTTTTTTTTCATTGATTACAGCAAAGTTTGGATTGTACTTCTAAAGTAGACTTTTCCTGGGAGCAATTCAGGTCTGATAAGCTGTCTTTGTATGTTAAAAGCATGTTAGAGTTAAAGGTGCTCTTATTTGAAAAGATAGAAGACCCAGATTTGATCACTTATGGTCATTAAAAATCCCATGACAGTTTTCTCAAGATTAATAAAAGCAGCCCTGGAGGAGGAAGGATTGACAGTTTCATCTGAAGTAAATTTCATTCTGCCTGCCTCACAGTTTCAGTTGGGTATGGTTCCACTGGAATGTGGCCATATGTTGCTAAATAGCAGAGATATTGTGCCCCAAAGATAATTGTATTCCAGAAAAAGGTAGAGTGATCCCTTTGAATTGCCTACATACGCAAAAGAATGCTAGTTACAACTATTCCAAACCAACGTCAAGAGATTCTGCGGAAGCAGAATCAAGAAGTTCTGGATCCTTGCAGAGTACCAAGGAAAACATGATGCAAAGATATTGCAAAGCCAGGACATAAAATGCTCAGATATTTGTGGCAAACCAGAGAAATTCTCTAAAGCAGAATAAAGTATAGTTTCAGCACTCTGAGGGATGGATGGATGGATGGATGGATGGATGGATGGATGGATGGATGGATGGATGAACAGATAGATAAATAGATACCTGGTACTCTGGTACTCTGTTCACAGGAAGGTTTTCTCAACCTACTGTAATCTTATAGAATCATTCCAAAGAACCAGTGAGTAGGTAGGTAAGGGGAAATTTTTCCATTGTTTGGAAAAATGTGGTTTACAGCATACCAAAACAGAAGACAGATGAAAAAGAGGGGAATTCACATCAATAAAGGACAGGAATTGTTTTAAGCTTCATTAAGCAGTTTGCAGAACTGAAATTCTGTTTGGTCAGAACAGCAGGGTGGGGGATGGCTGTTCAAAGTAAAAGCTTCTTTCTTGTAAAGAAAATTAGTCCTTGGATATAGCTCTGACTCATACAAAGACAAATACACAACCTTGAGCACCTACCCCCTATTGCATGGTAATAGGAATGGAGGTCCCTGGACTGAACTGGCATTAGGAATGAATCGGGGGGACAAAAACACCTTTGCCCTCAGCTCTTTGGGGTTTCAGGACTGAAGAAGGAGAAATTCCCTCTTTTCCAATCAGATACTATATCAAAGCTTTAATACACAGCCAAAGGGATCCTTTTTTAGGGCTAATGATGGTCAAATCTCAACATGTTTTCAGTGTCAGTTCAACTTGAAAGAATTCTGCCAGAAGTCAGATACTTCAAACATAGGAAAAACTGCCATATTCCTTGAGGTCTCCCATTCTCCCCTTTACTAGATTTTTTTCTCCAAACACCAAATCTGAGAGCCCTGACCTCAAAAAACACCTCACTCTAGGCAAGGTTCTTCTCATGCCAGTTGGATTCAAAACTCAACCCTCCCCAACCCTAGAGGAAACATTAAGCTTGTATATTCCAGTTTCATTTGTTTTTGAGGTTATTTGTACTGCTGCTGAAGCTTAGGGGAGTTCTGTGCATTATTTACGTATCTCTTTGATCCATTTTTCCCAAGTCAGTAATTCTATTTCTTTCTGGTTTCAGCCTAAATTGTTTTACATCCCTTATTTTCTTAGTCATTTATTTTGGGTTTGTTTTTCCTCTTTAGTCATTGAGGTGGGGGGTGAAACTTCAAATTTAAAATGTATAATTATTTGGGTTTAGTAACACTAGAAAAAATGAGGAATGAAAGAGGTTTTGTATATTTTAAAGTTTTCTTTCTCCATGTTATAAATTATTTTTTGTACCTTGAGGCCAGTTCCCTAAATCACAAGGGCTAACACTCCCAATGCAAAAAAAAAAGCCTGGTGCAAGGCAAAGCACAGTTAAATGGTCAGAAAAAGAATAAACTAGCAGGTGAAAACCTCTCCTTTACATCTCATTTGAACTGCAGAATCTCCTCAGCTAATGCTAAATGAACAGTCAGCTTAATTGCTGACATGAAATACTTTAAAGGAAGTTTGGTCAAGTCATTTGTTCCTTTTGCATCTTTATCTTCAGTCTGACATGGGTTTAACCTCTGGTCCTAATCCCTGTGTCAGTCAGATTCTGCTTTAATCACAGAAAGTAAAAGTATTAGTGCTGGGTTATTTTTAGAGAGGAATAAAATCTCTGTTCTCTAAAGGTGAACACTGAACTGTTGCAGGGATGGTGGCAGAATATGCAGGGAAGAGGTTTTCCTACAGAACCTCTTGAGAAATGACAGGAACCAAGGAGGGGACTTGGGTGTGCATCAAGCTTTAAGGTGCCTCTAACATTTCTTGAAGAACTCCATCAGGTTTGCAAGGCTTTGGAGTGCTGCTTCTTGTTTATTTATTCCTTTATCTGAAGGCAAAAAAATACTGGTTTTACACTTCAGAGGTTCTAAAGGTAGAACAAGATTCTTGGGCCAAATTCATCTCACCTAAATTTAGACACTTAAATCAGGAGCCCACTTGCTTCTGGCTTTCCTTTATAGTTAAGGGAGAGATGAAGATATTTCCAGAGGGAATTTAGGCATGTTGATGTTCTGCCATTCATCTCTTTAATCCTTTTTTCTGACTTTGCCTGAGTCTAGACTGTCCAGCTGTACCCATTTCCTTGAATTTCTTGACATCTTTTTGTCCATCACATGTGACCAGTCATCTGGCACCAAAAGTGAAATCCCACCATGATCCACTGGTGTACAAAGCGAATGCACTGTTAGCCTGGGGAACTTAATGCCACAAGGTCTTGCTGAGGCCAGAAGCTTAGCAGGATTCAAAAAGGTATTAGATATTTGTATCAGTAACAAGAATAGCCAGGTATAATAATCAAGATTAAAAAAATAAATAAGATCTTTGAGAGAGCTATAAACCTACATTCTTCGGGGCTTATGTGAACTTCTGACTAATGAGGATTTGAAGTAAATTTTGTCCAGTGGAAATTCTCTGGGTTTTATGTTTTAACTCACTTAGGCACTTTTGAAATCCCACCCCCTGGGCCTGCTGGACTTCTGATTGATCTAGGATGACATTTCCCGTAAGCATATGTTCTTAATCATCAAACAATGCACAAATTTGTTTAAAAAAAAAAAAAAAGAAGAAAAAAAAAGTTCCTGCATAATTCAGAAAAAAAAATGTTTTCCCAATAAATGGTCACAAATAATTTCCCATCTGATTTCCCTTCCTTAGTTCATATGCTTTGCATCACCTGCCCCCATTGTCTTAATGCCTGCATAAGGAAAAACTTGGTTTGTTGTCTACTTATACTAATAGTTCTTATTTTTTCAATTGGCCTCAAAAACATCATAGATGCTTTGGAGTCTGTGGTGAAGGTGATAGGAAGAAGAATACCTGGAAGAATTTCCACTCTATGGAAAACAGTATTCAAACCTAATTATGTTACAGGAAATTTTAACCATATTTCTTCAGATCTCCAATTAGAAGTATGTTCTAGTTTGGGATGCACTTTGTTATATATGTTTATAATGGCTGTTGTACTCCAGGAAGTGTAATCCTTAGTTCTCAGCATCTGTCATCTGGGAAGAAACCTTGGAGCACAGATGCTCTGGGCACCATGGCCATCCTCAAATTCTTGCTGGCAATGAAGGTGGGTCTCTTCAAATATATGTTTTCAGTGCAACACAGATAGTAGAGAACGAGTGCCTTCCAGCAGGCAGCCAGATAGGCAGAAAGGTAAGTACTAAGCTCAGCCACAATTAAAGGATGCAGAGTCTATAAAAAGGTTATGCCAAAGAACTAGGCAGTACATGTACTTAAAGCACACAAAATCTCTCCTCACCTAGTGTAAATAGCTGAAGTAATCATAAGTTAGAAAGGGAAAAGTCTCAGAAGTCTAAGCAGTCCTTTGTTCGCAGTTTCTCCTCTGTGCTTGGAAAGATCATAGTGCAACACACCTTACATAAAGGTCACAATATTATACACCCAGCAATGTGTTACAATTATAGAATCCCTGGTAGCTTCTAGTCATTGCAAAATAATTGTTGTGAATTTTTATAGAAGTCTTTTGTGGGGTTTTTTTTTTTCATTCCTTCTTGATCTGTGCAGCTGACTCATGAAGCTGGAAGAGGAGATGAAGCAGCTAATTGCTGCTGGAACTTAGATCATCAAACTCATGGGTTATGCACCCGAAGCTGGTTTTGTTTCAGTGAAACCATGACACTGAAACTACTATGTTGTCATTCTGCAGAGCAGTGGCTGAATGTCCATTACTGAGATTGGAAACAAGCAGACAGCAACAGCAATTGAATGATAAAATGAACAGAAAGGCTCTTTGTGTTATACAGACAGCCTAAAATTTAAAAATGTCGAAGAGCCTTTTCTGAAAATTCCCACTTAGTCTTTGCTGGCCTTTTATTATCTTAGCTTTGGTCATTTCAATCAAGTTTTATAGCTGCCAAAATTGAAGGAAAGCTACCATCCATTACATCCTTCTTTCAAATCCCAGCAATGTTCCAAAAGAAATAACTAATTCCAGGGCTGGATATTCAGAGATGACAAAGGGGCCACACATAACACAGTTGCATCAATATGTGCCTCATGTACTCTACCCAGCCACATGAGACAGAAGCATTTACCTAATTGCGTAGCCTTCTTCACTATCTTTCTCCCTGTCCCCTTTCACAAAATAGCAGCATCCAGATTTCATTCCTTCACATGCTGGTGTGACTCCTTCAGATCAAGTTGGTGCCTAAATGGTAGGAAAATTATCTAGGCTGTCTTGCTTTCCTACATACTAAGAGGATTTCAGTTTGCAGAAGTCTTATTGCAACATATTTACAGATGTTACCATCATCCTTTGATTTTAAAGGAAGAGAGATGTGTCATTGACACTAGTGGATTTGTTTCAGCGTGTGATGAGGAAAGCTGTTGAGGAGCAGCAAGATGGGAGCTTTCCACCTTTCTAACAGAACACTTAATCACATCTTTGCCTCCGCTGGGCTCTCTCACCCAGTGTGCATGTTCACTGCTCCCCGTGGTGAAAGCTGGGAGAAAAAAATCCTCCATGAATTTGTAGTCAAGGTAAGTTGTGGAACACCCATTCATGGTCAGAATCCCTGTGCTCTGCCTTTTCACAAGGGTGCTATTTCTAGACAGCCATCTTACTGCAAAGTTGGTAGCTATGGCATGAGCTCCTGGAGATCGAAAAGAGGTTTGGATTCCCACTGGGCTCTGAACACCCACTGCAGTGCTAATACCACTTGAAACATTGCTCTACCGCAGCATTGCCTCTCCCATAGCCAGCTCAGATTGTGGAAAGGGAGTATTTCTGCTCAGGGAGGCAGAACTTGTACTACAAATTGCATCATAAGCACTCGTTTTCTCAGAGAACATGCCTAATTGAACAGCAGTGAAATGAATCTCTAATTCCTGGCCACCCACCCACTCAGCCAGATGAATCAGTTCTCTCCTGGCAGCCATGAGGGAATCAGAGTTGACAATATGGTGAGAACATGCTTCAGTGAAGATATTTTCTTTTCCACAAATCCCTTGTGCTATTTTCTTCTCTATACCAGGCTGCATATGGGCAATAGGGGCCGTTATTGATAAAAAACAAACAGAAGTCTGAATATCATTTTAAGGGATGGTTTGTTTATTTCCAGTTTTAACAATAGACTTTGACTTGCATGTGGCTTCCCTCATCCTATGTTAAAAAATATCCTATGTAGCCAAAGAATTAAAAGCTCATACGTCCCCTATTTTATTCTGGTTTGATTTATGATGCGTGCTGATTTCATTTTGTCTACAACCTGTTAAATCACTCTAAGCAGGTGTAATAATAATACCTGATGGAAGCCAGGACCTGGTGAAGCACTTGTTTAAAAAATTACTGGAGACAGCCCTCTTAGGAGTAGAAATTGGCAGGTGGATAGATGCTAGTTTGGTCTTCACAATATTATTATAATTAAATAATACCAAAGGCACCATGAGCAGAAAACAGGCACCTTTTAAATGTTATGCACTGCAATAAATGCATATAGTTCAATAAATTCGCTCTGATGCTTTCCATTACCTATAGGGGCCTGAGCTAAAATTGGAACTACTCTTCTCAACTTTAATGTGTACTGGATATGGCCATGTCTAACAACTGTCCATCATTGTCTTTATCATATTTAGCATTTGTTTTGCCAGCAGAATGTGACTGCCTTTCCCTACACCCAGAAACAGGGCCAGCAGTTTCTCTGGGGAACTGAAAAAGCAGCCTGCATTTGTGTCCATCATGATTCCTCAAGTTGAATGCACAACTTTTTTGGTTTTAAATATAAGAATTTTAGGGTTTTTTTAATTTGTTGCCCCGTCCCAGTTTTCTTGCTTCAATACACAGAAGACAGATGATACAGTGGTACATGCAATGTTCAATAATCTGAGCAAAGAAGAGGGGAGAGAGGCAGCAACCATGATAATATAAAATATATGTAAATTAGGCTAAAATAAATTCTTTCTTTAATATATTAGCTTTTGATAAATGAAATGTAGGCATATAGTATCATAAATGTAATGAAAAATGAGTGTGTTTGGGTTTTAAGTGTTTCAAACAAGGCACAATTCTGATAATCCTCCAGTGGAAGATAAAGAGCAGGGGCAGAGACAAGCTTCTGAAATATGAAGACCTTCCGATGTTGACTTGTTCAACTGACCCATGGCTTTAGAATGGACTAGAGAAGAAATGCCAGATCCTGAGCTTTGCTCCCACAGATGTCTGGTACCCAAATCTCTTTCTAGACTTTGTATTTCTCCCTTTTAACATAGAAAATATATAAATAATCCCATAACATTGCTGGAACTTCGACTTACTTCTTTTTCCTGTAGCTCTTTAAAAGGGACTGGATAATTTTATGATCACTGAACACTTTTGTTCCTATTCAGGCCTGGGCAGTTATAAAGGTAGAACTTTCATGGTAGAATCCAGTATTTCCCTGGAGAAAGAGGAAGGTATGTCTCCTGTTTGATGTGATATTGTACATTTTGTTTGCAGTCACTATAGGAGAATTGGGACCTGATTCTTCTTTCTCTTCAATTTGATTTCTCTGGTACTGCCTGTGGTAGCTTTATCATGAAATGTGAGCTATCTTTCATAACAGACCTGCTTATTGGATCTGTTACATAAAAAAAAAAAAAAAAGTTAGATTTCTCCTGGGGATGACGAACAAGGACAGGTATTTCTAACAAAACAAAACAAAACAAATCAACATGCTGGCAAAAGAGAGTTTGAAAGCATGATTCATATCTGTCCAGGGGACTCAGGAGTTATTTTTAAGCCAATTAATGAATTTTTAATTGGTGCTGAGAATGTCTCAATGTGTTGCATGGACAATGTGACTTTAAGCCATATCAGCACTTTACATTAATACAAATAACATTACAAATGATTACTGGCTGTAGAATCTACCTGTGCTACCAGGCTAGAAAAGCCGTCTTGTCACTGGCAGAAGAGCAGCAGCCTGAGAGATAATACAAACCAGTCAGAGAGAGCCCTCTTGGATGCTATAGCCAGGATAGCTCTTGTCTTTTTACACTCTGCTCCTTGGTCAGTGCCTCCAGGCCTTTCTGCACCATCCATGATGACAGCCAAGAAGCTTTCATTGCTTCCAGCAGGAGTGGGTTCTGATCCCATTTCCACAAAAGACAGTTGATTGTTATAGGTGGACTGCTGGTCTGAACCGGTATGTCAAATCCCATGTTAACTTAAAAAACATTAAAATGATAACTTCATCTCAAGTTACTTTCCTATTCATCTATAGAATTTCTCAATTATGTATGACTAATTTTGCACAAAGTCATTATTTGGAGCAATTTGTCTAAGTATGAGAGGCAACACCTTCAACCTTCCTGGATGGTGGGTGGGGAAAATGTCATAATCAGTTCTTCTTTGGCATGAGTTATTAAGCGGTCACAGGAGTTCAAAGGAGAGAAATAATGAACAGGTAAGTCATTACATGCAAAAATTCTTCTTCTATATTATCAAAATACAAATTAATTACAGATAAGATCAGATGAATTTTCTTTAATGTCAGTTTTTTCCCAGAGATGGTAATGAAAGCATACTGTATGTGGGAGGAGAGGAGTGGAGATGTATGGAAGGGATGTTTTATTAATGTTGGCTTCATTTCACTGAGAAGACGTTGCTTGTGAAAGCAGCAAAGGAATCAGGAAAGGCTCTGGGACATGCAAATAAAATCATTTTTATTGCACTTAGTGTGCTAATTCACGCATGATCTCATTCAGACTCTCAAAGCAATCATAAAACTATCTCCGTGCAACAATTACTCCATCAGCCAATGCAATCAGCAGGTAGGGCAGCTGGCAGCTCTTGCCACAGGATTCTTCTGAATTCATTGTCTTGTGGTCAGGTTACCTTGACAAGGTTTCCATTCTTGATTTTTAAGGGGATGACCATAACTAAAGTGAACATGTGACTCCTCATAGTCAAGAAATAAGAGCCCACTGTGCTCCCCTCCCCCTTTTTACATGCAAGACTAATATTCACATGACAACAAATATTTTCAAAATAATAGTCCTATATACTTAAGACTAATCAGAGCGGGCGCCATCCAACTTGCAAAGGTAGCAATTTTCCTTCATTAAAGCCAAATCAGGAGAGAGAACTTCAGGATTCCTTAGGGCTAATTACAAGGTGTTAATAATAACAATATAATGGCAGCAATTTTCTAGCTTTGCCCAAACCTATAATCTGCCCTAAGTGTCTTATAGGATTGTCTCTGAGTTTATATAAAGCCAAGCGTTAGCCCAAAAATGTTTTAAGTAATTTAATTTTTACATCATGTCTCTTTTCAGTCTGTTTGCAGCGATGCGGTAATTGCTAGTGGAGAGTGTTTTCATTGGGGAAGAGGACAAGCAGCAGCATGACAGCTCAGAATAACCCTCTCCCATCTTCCTGGAGCACATGTTGTACACCAGAAACGCAGAATACCCAGGTCAGGCACCTCCAAGCTCAAGCCCAGCCTGCCCAGGGGGACCACAGACACATTTCTTTGGCCCCTCCTGCCCACAGCGGAAGGGACTGAGGTAACTGATTATAGAAGAGCTGGAGACAAACAACAAACCGACAAACGTACAAATTATTTTCACATCCACTTCCTAATTGCTTGCTAAAAACCCTCTAGGACTCCATGATCAAACGTAATATATTGCCGAGTGCTGATGAGTCACTTGTCAAAAATTTTCAGCCTCAATAGCAAATCAACAGCACTGGCACAGTGAGGCACGTTCAAAATACAAGAGAGGAAATGTGTAGCCTCTCAGGGTGGATCTAGCAAGCTCTCCCAGGAATAGATCTCACTGACATCTGCAAAGTTTTCAAGGTCATGTCATAATCCTGAAAATCCTGTAGCTTCACATGCACAAAGGTGAGGAGGACAAGCAGCTTGATACAAGCACAAAACAGAAATGGGAGTTGCAAATTAATCCCTTGCCAAATTTTGAAATTGTTTCACTATTGATCGGGCTGCAGTTCTCAAGCTCGTGGTGATCACTTATGTTGACAATATAATAATACAATGTAATGTAATTTGGAGAAAATGTGGTTTAGTCACAAACTGAAGACATCAGAGGCTCTGTTCTAAACGGGGAAAATGGTAATTTTTTTTTTTTTTTACAGAGAAAATATGTTTACCTACAGTGTGTCAAATTTTAGCCTGCAGCAAAATGATTTATGAACAAATTCTAAGCTTCTTTGCAGTTGACAAGTTAATTCTCACTGAAAAAAAAAAAATAAAAAGAGGAATTATGACAACACTGAAGAATGTTAACATGGTGCATATTCTAATTGAATAAAAGACACCTTACAGAGCTACAGTGCAAGCCTTCATTCATTTCAAAGCTACTTAAAGGCTGAAAAACTTTTTTTTAAAAATGGTATTACAAATACTGGAGTCAAATTTCTGTGATTTGGGAAGCTTATCCACTTCAGACCTTCAAAACTTAACTGTGAAATCTCGTACAAACAGTTTTGTCTAGAAAACTTCTGGTCCTTCTCAGATTACAAATACTGTTTGTTTTTCAGGTGAAAATTGAAAGGAATGAGAAAAGAAGCAAATTTAGTAGCCAGAGTCACCCATCATCAGGGGGTTTTACCCCTCAAAAGCCAGGAGGTATGGGGGTATAAGAAAAATATGGGTGGGAGTGGATAGGCAATACCTTATTTTTTCCTCTTCCAAGGCTCACTGCTATTTAGGAAAGGGGGAAAAACAGCCATAAGGGATTAAGCACAGAGCTGGAGTCGAGTCAGATGAGTTCAAGTGGTGGTTCTTTTTCTATCTTAGAAGATAACCCTAAAAGAAACAAACAGCTCTTCATTTCTGTACTGTGTCTGCCTCCTCTTTTCAAAAGCCTCACCAGCATTTATTCAGAAGTACTGCATACTTTGATGTCTGGAGATGAAAAGCAGTTTTTGAGGTAAGAAATCATGGTTTAGTGCTAACCTAGAAGAATCAGTGGCTACTAATGATGAGTAATTTAATTCCATACGAGTCATTTTTGTCTCTTTATAAATTTGTTTTATGAGATACTTATCAGGTCAAATGAAGTGAATAAAGGAAGAGTATTTCATGTGGATAAACTGAGTAAAAAATTATTTATTTTTTTCTCTTCCTTGCCTCCTCCCAGTTTACAACCATAAAGTTAGTACAGAGCCAGAACCACTTTTTCCTACTTGTAGTCAGATGCAATCCCTGCACTGCACAAATTGAACACTTCACACCCATTCACTAAAGTAAATTTATTCTGATTTATCTTACATACTTACTAAAAGCTGTGCCAAGATGTATACACAAACCATTTTCTTGGATTGTTTCAAGCTAATCACATTAACATATTTGCTTTATTGGCTTTGAGGAGTTTCCAAGTGGAAATGATTGAAGTAGGGTCCAAAAGCAGCTTTGTTTCATTGCCAGTTCTGGTGCTAATGTGTGTCTCATTGGACTTGACTGTCCATGTCAATGAGCCTGAACTTGCGTATCAGCAGGCTTTCAATGGCAAATCATCAATTTATGTCTGCAAAATGTTGTGCTTAGTATGGTAATTGTTTAGAATGTGAAAGAAGGGGAAAGTGTGACATTGAGTGTGCAAAAAGTGGTGCTCATCTGCTATGGTCAGAGGAGCTTGGGGGATTCATGCAGGCCGAAAAAGAGGTTACCCACATAAATATGTAGGAAATGTTGCATGTAGTGAAGCAACAAATTCAGCAGATCCCAGGGGAAGAAACAGACTGTAGAAGTCCATACCACAAACATTTACTCTATCAACCCTCTGAAGAAGGGAAATGGTAACATAGATGGGTTGTCCATTAAGGCAAAACTCACAGCTTTGCCCATGTGCAAAATCTAAATGGACAGAGGAGGGGGAAAAATAATGCAAAAGTTAATGTGACAAAGATATCCTTTATGCAGTTGCTCAGACCATTTCCAGACATTTGAAAATATGGGCTAATGGGCTTCCTTAGACTGTTCTGAGCCTTCCCAAAATCACATTTGTTGCAAGTTATGATCAAGCAGGCCAGGCTTACAGAGACCACTCTTGGGGATAGAACACAACACCTAAAAAACCCATTTGCTTATTGATGCAAGCCATGGCTTGTAGAAAACAGTTTTAATTATGGTAAAGCACTGAAGGTGAAATTCAAAGACAGAGTTAAGAAGGGCATGGATCTCTTGCTGGAGCACTGCTGAGGGTGGGAAGGACAAACAAGACATCAGTAGGAAAGCAGACATCCATCTACATAGACCAAGACATTGAATAACACTGATACCAAACTTCTCTATAATTTTTTTTTTTGCTGCCAGATCTCCAGGTGCTTTGCTGAGTGTTTCAGTTATCCATGGTCCTGTTTTACAGCTAGCATAACTGTGGTCCCATGCAGCCATGTTACTCAGCCTAGACTGCCTCCAGACCAGTGGCAGGATCCAGAACACAGCTATTCTGGACCCAGACCAGCACTTAAACCTGCTTGTATCTATTTTCCCTGTGGGACCCTTTTTTAAAAATATATTTATTTTTAGAAGAGAGGCTGACAGATACCACAGTTGTGTGCATCAAAAAGAAGTGTTAATATCCTGGGAAACAAATAGAACCAAAACCACACATGGATGTTTTTATAGAGAAAGGTTTCAGCCAGCTCCATATGTATGGCTCTGCATCTCTGCACTCTGGTTCCTGGTATCTGACAATGGATATTGCTCAAAGAAAGGCTTTTTGAACTGTATAAGACACCAGCACATACACATATTCAAAATAGTAACAATAATCTTTAAAAGGTGAATTCAGTGACCTGTCCTTCCTTTGTTATTCCATTCATTTTTGTCTCCCCTCTTTCTTCACATTGATTTCCTATTCTTTTCTCACGGAGGTGACCAAGATTAAAGGTTTACTGTGGCCGATTGTTCAGGAAAGTCCCACTTTCTAAATCTGTTTCTAATTAAAAAGGGGTGGGAGGGGAGGAAGGGAAAAAAACCCCTCCTTACTGTACACAGAGGCAGCCTAATCCATCCCGCTGACTTTCATAGGCAGGAGCTTCTATCATAGTATTAATAAACTATTTTCCAGGATTTATGTTTCTTAACCCTCTTCACCCAGAGATTTTTTTGGATGTAAGCTGTAGATGTCACTTCAAGAAAAGATGGGCATCTGACTTTAGCCCGGACATCAGTTTATTTATGAGGGAGGGGGCCAGGAGTTCAACCCTTGTGTTCGTAACAGGGCTAAGCAAACAGCTCCAACCCAGCTCTAAGCCATTCTAAATAGACGGAGGAGCTGGTAACCCAACTCCTGACCAGTGCTGGAGTTCACGTTTAGGTTGTGATTTTACTCCGTTCCCAAATGTCACTTTATCACTGCTTTTCAGGAGCTTATTTTCAAGGATTTATGAAATGTGAAATGACAAACCTGGTGCAATAATGTTGTGGAGATTTTGCCCTTAACTCACCCTAGAAAATACTCTGCACAAATGGTGCGGAGGTAGCTTCCATGAATAGTCTTATTTCCCCTAGGAAAAAGAAAATCTGAGCTGTGTGCCATTAAAATGAAAAACTCAAAGAGGGTAGGAGGGGACTGAGAAAGGTATTAATCAGAAATGGTAATAAAAATAATAAAATATAAGATTTCTCTTGCCTGGGAAAAAAAAAAGATAGAGACACAAAGATGAAAAAAGAAATGAAATTACGGGAGGACAGAAAAGCTCTGCCAGGATTTGCCTATATGTTGCACAACAGACAGCTGCCTCCACACAATTTGCCTTTACTATAGAGACAAAAATGTTCCCATTACTTCCTTTTTGATTATATTATCATTATTACTTTTTGTTACTAATAATACTGAACACCTGAACTGTACATACAGATTCTCCCAGCCACAGGAAGAAAGGACACTAATGGCTTTTCAGTGTGAATAGTGTGAACTTTAGATCAGGGGTAAGTCAAAAGTATTATTTATCTCTATATTTTTAAGTGGTGTGGTTTGATGAACCTTTTAGAAAAGAGGTATCATATGAGAATGAAGCAGTTTCTCCCTCAAAATTCCCAGCTGATCTCCCACAGCAGTTTCCCAATACAATGCCCATTATAATTTCTGCAACATGACTTCTGTTTCCTGTGTTACCAGTTGATGCAAAGCAGAGGCATCCAGAGAGAACAGAGAAGGTCCCCACATTTGTGTCTGTATTAAAATTGGTGAAAGAAATGGAAGGGGAAAAAAATGATTATTTTCAAAAGTAGTATCTTCTTTTCTCAACTCATTTACAGTCAAATAACTGTATAATAAATAAATAAATAAAGCACAGTCACATAAGCTGCTGAATCTAATGCAATTGGAGAAATTACAAGGAAAAGTTGATCACAACCACATTCTCAAGAGAATCTCATCTCACAGATTCTTGATGTTTTCATCAAGACAGGTATGTAACATCAATCAGTTCTGCCCATCTACAGGAAATCTCCTGCAATGTCCTGAACATCAGTGAGGCTACGGGTAACAAGCTGGCAGCTAAAAAAAATTGGAACACTTGCTATCTGGGTTTCTTTCTACACCCTCTCTGAATATATCATATGACTTGGGAGAACACTTTTTTAAAAGAGTAAGAAAGGGGACTGGATGAGTATCCCTTACAGCCACCCTGTCCTACATCAGACCCATACAGTCCTCAGCATAATCTTGGCCTGTAATCCCAAGAACTGTTCAGAAAAGCAAAAAATAGTTTGCAGCAACAGATATCAAACAATAAAGAATCATCAAATATTGTGTCCTTTGTAGCAAACAGAAAAACAGAAAAAAAAAAAAAGGAGGAAAGTGGAGCTTCTGGTCCATTGGGTATGTGCTTCCAGGACACAGCAGAAATAGAAAAGTGATGAAAGTGTCCATGCAGGTATGTGATCTTTGGGCAATAGTTCCTCCTCCTTACAGACAGCAGCAGTTTGAGACACAGAAGAACTTTCAGAATGCTATTATCTCAAATCTGCAGCAACAAAAATTCTTTTTAACCCAGTCATAGTCATGTATCCAAGGGCTCTTCTCTTCTTGGCTCTTGCTATGCATCTATCAGATTGTTTTTTCATAGCTCACCTGCTCTCCGAGTCTCAGATGCATTTCAGTAGCAGTAGCCACTGGGGGCAGCAGGATGCCCACACCCTGTGCCACCTGAAATACCTGCAGGGGAAGAAAGTGGCTGAGATCAGGAGGCGAAAACTTTAGTTACTGGAATTCCTGACAGAGCTCCACACTCAGAACACTGGATGGGAAAACATATTAAAAAATAAAAATCTACTGTGAATTATCACTGCAGTCACCACGTGGGTGTACAGCGTACAAACACCAGGCTGGATTACTTTCTGATCAGATGGCAGGAAAAAAAAAATAATTAAAAAAAAATTATACATCAGTAAGAATGAAAACACCATCTTGGTTTCACATGTAGTTTATGCATATGATGCTTTGCTTATCTATAACAGGCGGTCACTCCTGGTACAGTTATGGGTAAAAATTTTTTAAAAAGACCCAAATCCCTTTGCTGTTAACTGAATGTTAACAAAGTAGTAGTATTTTATGGCCTATGAGGTCAAGGGGGTGAAGACATCAGTGTAGAGGCATCAGAGTTGGTGGTTGCATTAAACAATGTTGGACATGTTAATATAAAAACAACCATTGGGATGCTTTCATGCCACATATGTTTGCATAAATATCTGTATGTATTTATAACCCACCTCTTCTCATAAAGATATAAAGCTATCTCTCTGGTGATTTACATTGTGTATCTGTAATCTGCTGCAAGGTCAAAGCAACTGAACTGAGGTCTGTGGAGCTACTCCAGATTTACACTAGTCTAATAAAGATCAAAATCTATCCCTGAATATTACCCTTCCTATTCACAAGCATATTTTTATGACTGTTATCTTCTGCCTTCTTACATTCCTGAAGAGTTTTCCTGCTAACATACCTGGACTACAAGATTTTCCCTAATCGTCTAATCTTGGCCCTTTTTTAGAAGAGAAAGCTGATATCTGGGTTAAATTACAAAAAATGACAGTATTCTATCACTAGCAGTATCAGTATCTAAAAACCAATCTGAGTGTCAGCCACTGCTGAGCGTCTAATGATATTAATCAAATCCTACAGAAGTTCCACTTCATTCAAATATTTTACCATGAAACTAAAAAGGTACATTTTTTCAGAGGATAGGAGAAAAAGAGTTCTATCTGCAAACTGCACTTCCTGCAGTAACATTGATCTGCATATCTGAGAAGAACTTGCCATTATCCTTCAAAAAACAAATAACAATAAAAAATCTTAATGGTTGGTTCCTTATGCATAAAAAAAAAATACATCATAGGTAGGTTTTTTTTGTTTGGAGGGGTTTTTTTTGTGGTTTGTGATTTTTTTGCTTGTTTTTATTAAAGGTGATGCAGAGATCAGTTCATTGATTCTTCCAGGTGCTCTGTTAAGAAACATGATTGGGAAACTTTCTGCAATATTTTTTCCTTGAAATCTGAAAGATATCAATCCCATGAATAAAATCCATAAAGGAGAAAAGGAATCAAAGTCAAGATTTCAGATCTGCCCACCATCTCTATTATAGGTCTTATCCAAGCAATAGAAGTGACATGGCCAAGGCCCATAGGATATTGGTTTCAGTGGCAGGTTGAGGTTGAAAGTATTCCCAGAGCCTTTGCACTCCTCCATTCATTTGCCCATTACACCATTTGATTCAATATGAAAAAAAAAAAAAAAAAAAACAAACCAACAACACCTATTCATACTCTAAATGTTATTGAAAGCCTATAATGCACCTGATTTTTATAGTACTTGGAATGGTGTTAAAGAAAAAATCTGACAAATTAACTGCTGCACATTATTTAAGAATATTCTGTACTCAGCACAGGATGATCCTTTCATTTCACTTTTGCATTCTCACAATCTGTATGTACATAAGTTGAATAACTGTGGAAAAGCTAGTTCCAGCCATAGCCCCTTTCACCACCAATACCTTTGCCATAGTTTAACCGATGTCATTTTCTTCAATGAGAGTGTTTACACTTCCAAACACCTACAGTGGATGCCAGCTGGCTTTAGATGTAAAAATTACTGAAGAAGAAAGAATACAAAAGTTGCAAAAGGTTTTTTAAAGAGACTTCCCCCTACATGAATCCTGGTGAAAGGTGTATTGTAAATACTGAATGAGCTTTTAAAATACCTGACCTCAGGGATTCAATACAAAAAAAAAAGGGCGGGAGGGGAACTGAGTTGATTAATATAGCCTGACATAGTTCCATAGCCAAAGTGGCGAGATCCTCACAGGTTAATGTTCTCAGAGACACAATGAAATAAAAATGTTATCTCTCTTTTAGCTGTAATCTCTGATTAGAACGTTTAATCAATTAGCATTGCTGTTGTCAAAACTTGCTCCCAACAAAGGATGAGAAAACCTGCCGGAGGGGGATCTCAACGGCTGGCCAATTCCAAACCATACAATAAGGTGGGAGACTCGTCCCTGCAAGAAACGTCATGTTTTACTAGGGTGCAACACTGACTTTTGTGTCGTGAGATGAGAACACTTATCTTGCATTATTCATCTCAGAAGCACTAGGAGAATGTCAAATAACCCCCAAAAGAAGAAAAGCTTAATTCCAAGAATTGGAAGTGTCAGCTTACACTAAAAAAATTTCTGTTTTCTTTTCCCCTTTCAGAAAGCAGGAAACTTGTGATCTTTGGAAAGTGGGCTGCTGCCGTTGTTTAAAAAAAGAAAAAAAAGGCAAACACATGTTTGAAGGCCAACTGTGACAAACTTGCTGCATGTTTGCCTTGCGCTATGAATCACCTGGAGTTTAGTCACTCAGAGCTGGTCATTATTGGAATTCCAACAAAAATTACAAGATTTTTTTTTTCCAGTGAGGTTTATTATCTCTCTCATTAACCCAGCCTCTGTGTTATAGAGTTCTCTGAGGTCTCAGACAAGAACAGGATCTCATTGTGCTAAGTACTGTACAAACATATAATGACTAAAATAAACATGCAGAAGATTGGGAGACAAAGAGTAGAAAGAAGAAAATACAATTGTTCCCATTTCAGACATGGCAATCCCAGGTCTAGAGAGCTCATAGGACTTACTTAAAGCAAAGGACAATATCTAGGGCTTAAAAATTCACCCATGTTTCCTGTGGAAGAGTACAAGTATTAACCACAAAGCTACCTTTCCTTTCCACCTACCTCTCTGCTTATGAATGCACAGCCTGTCATGCAATTGTCAATTTTGTTTCCTGAAATGCAGCAGGATTTCTTGTTTTCCTCTGTTATTCCTTCAAAACTCTCCTCAGAGACTTCTGCTTTGCAGCTCATGAGCCATCTGCAGAGCTTGCCCATTCTCTGTACTGTATTGCTGTGGTAAATACCTTGGCTCCACTATCTCTACAGTTGATTTATCTGAACCATGGACATAGCTTCAATGTGGTGTAATCTTGGTACCTGGCCAGCTGGGTGTATTAACTACAAATATTTCTTCACAAGAAATTCAAATGTAGGTCATGGTAAACAAATGTATTTGAATGGAGATTGTTTATTCGGGGGCAGAGAAGCATTTGGTAGGTTTTCAGAAGACTTTATGTAAGACTTCTCCATAACAGGTAGCTATAGAAAATAAATTGCCATTTTGGGAAAAGGGAGGGGGTATCTTCTTGCCTTCAGACTGCCAAGTAGCAGTCGGTACACTGTAACCCCCAGAGCAAAAGAAAGACAAACCCGGGGATTGTTCTCCTGTCAGAGCTGCAGAGCAGCGAGATTTAATGTGTTGGATTTTTTAATGAGTTGCTAAAAGAAGTGGACAGTGAGGTGATGAAATTTCCTGAAGTGCTGACAGACTAAGACATTCTTACTTAGTTATGGGAAATGCTGGAATATGCATGTTAATTGGTATGACTGCTTAGGGTTGTATTCAAGCGTGCAGCGTTCTTGGAAAGAACTGTATTGGTTTCATGTGCACCTTTTTGATGTGGTGTTCATTCCTGAGCCACGACTCCATCGCTTAAGGTTTGGAAAAGACAAACAACCATGGTGAATGTGGCAAGAGCAATGCTAGAGAGGCCCAGGCTGGATTAAGAGGGATCTAAAGAGAGCTCTTACACTTACTTGTAGGAGGTCCTAGGCAAAACAAGAGCAGAGCAAGAGCCACGAAAAGCAGGAGCAATGTGCTGTGAACCCCTCACCAGAAGGAGATGACAGCTGTCAGGCTCCTCTTTGCATATAGCACCCAAATTTCATTCTCAAAATCACAGCCTAAAAACTATGGACAGAGATCCACATTATTTCCTACCATCATATCACTCAACACAGAAACTCTTACGTACTAAAAAGAAATTAATTAAAGACAACTGTATATCTATCAGTAAGATGGGATGAAATACTGGCACCGTGCTCTTGGCTATTGCAGTGCAATGGCACAACTGAGACAGCTGGTGATCCAGCTCAGAAGGGAGAAACAGGGCAAGTTTAAGATATAACTAAATGACAGATCAGCTACACAGTAGCATTCCCTGAACATACTTGAAAAGTGACAGCCACGCAAAATGAACCAGAACATGACAGATTAATGCACGCTGCAGCGATTACAGTGGGGTCATTCAGCTGCTCAAAACACTTCACAACAATTTGTGAAATGACTGTCTGGTTCCTGAAAAAAAAAAAAAAGCAAACTGAAAAATTCTAAAAACATAACCAAAAGGCTATGAGAAATGGTGACCTCCACACCAGAAATACACACTAGAAAACAGTTGACTTAGTTATTATTTATTTACTATTTTGCTTATCATGATTTTTTTTTTTTACTTTATTTTCTTCATTCCCATTCATCCAATTTCAGATTGCAAATTTCCAAATAGCCAAAGCAACTCCTTGAATTGAAGATATTTTTGTGTCATTTGCAAATTGAAAGTTAAGATCTCTCAGACTAGCTTACAGTGCTGGAGAGAACTTTCTCAGAATTAGGAACCCAGAACAGTTTTCAGGAGTGAATCATACTCTAATTTTTGCTGCTTTCTGGAAGAGAGAGACAACAATCTATTACTGAAAAAAAATGCATGGTTCCATCCTCATTATATTTCAGGGCTTAATCTGTAAATCTGAATTTACTGACATAAAATAAAGTTTGAAGGACTAAAGAAATAAACTGAATTAGAATATTTCTGCTGTCAGAGCTGACAATGGAGTAATAAAAAGAGACATTTTTAAACCTCAGACCCATGCTTTACTCACTCCTCTAATAGTCAAGCGACTGTTGTGTTAGAAAAGGGTGTAATAAGGGCACATTGTCCTAGACATTGTGTTTCCTAACATTTTGTTAACTGGACACATTTTTGTGGGTTAATAACCTCGCTTGTTTTCTGCTGCTTACATTCAATTGCAAAAGCAGCTGAGAGGGAAAAAATGCAAAGAAAGACTAGAATAAAAGCCAAGAAAACCTTCTGTGGAAGTGTAGGTGTTTGGACATGATAGCCTTTTGGCAATTTCAGATGTTGGCTTTTTTTTTTTATTTTTTCCTAGGTGTTTAAAGAAAAGCAATTACCTCTGTGATGACACTTAATATGCCAAGATTCAGCCTTGAGCAATTTTTTATGGCTGTGTTATAAACTCCAGAAACTACAGAGTACACTGGATCCACTGAAAGATGTTTCAGTGGAGCAGCTCTGACAGGAAAACTGTGGTTACACTGGCATCTGAAAATTCTTGAAAAATAAGACAAATAAGCAAGCAAAACCTCGGTGTTTTAAGGGGGTGGAAATGCTGCATCATTGGCTAGGGAGATATAAAAACTGGGCTGAGATTCTTTGCTTTCTTGAATCTTATCTTTAAATTTTGATACAGATTTTACCCTCTTTGCATTTGTTTCTTTGATCAGCAAACACGACCTTCCCTAGGGGGGTTGGAAGGAGCAAGAGCAAGAGATGGTGATAGAGTCAGAAAGGGTTGTGACTGGTGATGTGCAACAGTTCTGTATGCACCAGTGGTTTATTCCTGTTTCCGTGGTCAGGTTAGGATCAGGGCTTTTACACCCAGTCCCCAAGTCTGCAACATGGGCATCTGATACCTCCTAGAGAAGACACTGACCACTGCAGGGCTAGACCCCAAATTAATTCTGGCTAAGAGGCCACTGGAAAAGTACAAGTGGCTTGTGCTTCCTTAACTCCAGAGGTGTCTGGGATTGTTTTCATTACTGGCACAAGCTGCTGGATGAAGTAACACCCAGCAGCAGTTGGGACCTTTTGCAAAGCAAGAATGACGCAGACACAAACCCTAGCTACTGCCACTTGTGCTTCCAGGGAGTCCCAGTGCTTTGAGTTGGGATTTAGTGTGGCTGTAAGGTCATTGATGGATTTCTGGTGTAAATTCAGCAAAACTTAGAATTAAACAGTATAATATCATTAGGTGGTTTCCTTTATAACAGATATATGGCATCAGGAGGGTTTTTATATTAATGAATTAAATAACAGAAATAGTAGTTCAATAGTACAGAAAAACAAATAAATGTGCCAGGACCTGAAGCATGGGATATATCGGGGAGTTTTCCTGTATACTGGCACTAACCCCCTCTTGGGCTGTAAACCAGAGAATGGGAATCAGTGTGCAAAATCAGGGTTAGAATAGAAATTCCTTTATCTGTCTGGTCATGACCCTGACTTTCCTATGTATGTTCCCTGCACGTTTTGATCAATATTTTCTCTCCTATTTCAGTAACTGTAAACTGTCATTCTAAGAACCCACAAGTTACAACATGAAATAATGTTTTCAGATATGCTTATGTTGTTTATTTTAAGGATATGTCTAAATGTATCCTTCTAATTGCTTCATGGAAAAACAAGTTTACTTTATGGTTTGAGGGTGTAAGGCTGAGTGTCATATTACTGCTGGATTTGTTTAAGAGTAACTATTCAAATAGTTGTGATAAGCTACCGAGCCTGAAGAGCTACAATTAGATGTTTCCAGAAGCTTGTGCCCTGTCAGTCAGCACAAGGTGCTACAGATTTTGTAAAAACGCTGCACTGATCTACTTGGAAAAATTCAAAATGAGATATTTGTTCAAATAATGTTTTGTTTTCCACTATTAAAATATTAATAATTTTACTTATTTCTATGCCAAAACTATTTGGATGTCTTAATCTCACTTTTTAATAAAAACATCCTTAGAAATGTTTTGGAAATTAATATTCTATACTTTAAAAAATAAAAATAAAAAAAGGTAAAAAAGCACAGTGCGTGTTAAATTGTGTTGAATCCATCTCTATAACTAAAATGGTGGGAAAAAAAACCCAAACAACTAAGTTTTAAATAACAGACTCAATTAAGTGAATAGACATATGGGTACTGACTGATTTTGTTGTTAAAAGAAATGCAAAGTCCAAAATGAAACTTGTTTTCAACATTTCCAGAATTTGAAAAAGAAAGAAGTAGTTCTCCTTCCTGCAACCAGCCTGCTTCATAAAGGTGCTCTCCCAGCAGTGCAAATGAAGATGCTTATTCAAACTCCAGGAAGATCCTTTTAGCGTTTGGTATAAAGCCATTATGCAGGTGATTAACCCATTAATTTTCAAATGTGTATGTTGTCAAACATGACAAAACAAACGAGAGGAGGATGAAAGCAAAGTTACCAATTACGACGTTGTATGAAGGAGTCAGCACAGATTTAAGTGACAGACCTTTCTTTTCCCTTTAGGTTAATATTGCTTAAATTACACTGAGCAATTTGCCACATATGATGCAAGTTAAATACCACTCCTGCAAACTCCGTGGAGAATTCTGCTGGCTCAGAGCACTTACGAGTGGCAAGACTGAATCAACCAACTTCAATTGAAATGTATATTTGACTGGATATTGCATTTCCTTTGACTTAAAATGCAAATTGCAATTAACTTAGATCTAGCTTTGAATGTGGGAAATGTGATTCAAAAGTCATTCAAGCAGATGGAATTCAGGACTCTACAGCTGAGTTTCTATTTCAGCCACTGATTTATAAAACTAAGGTTAGACAATAATCTTTTTATGTTCTTGTCTTTGTGTTAACCAGCTTTTAATTTAAGACTATATAATTTTAGAAACAATTTGAGATCTCAGCAGCAGATATTCTCTTCTATGTGATTGCTATAAACATATGTATAGAGAGATGTACACACACATTCTTTAAAATAAATGTTTTGGATCAGATCACAAGGGTTCAGGTGCTATTTTTTTGATGAAGATATAATTTGGAGAATATAGAGCTAGTCTGGAGGTAACCTGGCACTACCCATCTTTTAACTCATCAGTGATCTTGAACATAGGTAATAAAACAAACATTTTCAGAGAGTGGCAAATTATTTTCATTACATCACTCCAGAGATATCAAGCACACATTATTCTGGACATCCAGAGTAAATTTTAGGGCTGAAAAAGCTGTTATTAATTTCTGTTGTTCCCCTTTAAACACAATTATGTTTTTGCTGTTTAATTGGTGAACAGATTTTTTCAGATCTCCATTGTATCAGTCCAGAAACTTCTGTGGAACAACAGCTTACAAACTGCAAACATTATTACTAACGTGTGCACTCAAGAACACAGAATTTCAATCTCACCTTCTTTTTTTTTCTGATTTTTTTTTTTTTTTGATGTTTTTTTCATTCCTGGCACCACAGAATTTGGGAGGTGGTGTGGTGATTTTAATTATATAAGATAATTCTTTTAATTGGAAAACTTAATATCCCCCTGTTTATACTTTCTTACATTCTTGATTTCAGAAAAGAAAAATGTTGTCTGTTTGCTTTACAGAATCCAGATTTGGCCTGAACAAACCCATAGAAGAGCCAGTTAATAAAATTACTCAGTATTTATGCTTCTCCCTAAATATTGCACAGAGTTAGCAGGAGAATACACACATGAAGGAGTGTCTGTCTCTCTCTCAAATCCAGCACTGAATGATCTCATGTTTCTCATGCCTTTTTATATGGTTTTTGAAAACATTTACTACAAAAAAAAAAAAAAAAAATTTAAAAAAAAAAAAAAAAAAAAAAAAAAAAAAAATTGCCTTTCTGCTGGAGGCACATATTCTGTGGTGGAAATAAAACTCTGGTTTTTCCTTATCTCTGTAGTTTCTCTGCTAGTGACATCCCTCTGCCTCCAACAGTGGACAACCTACACCCCTACACCACTGATATGCTACAGAAGAGCTAACCAATAGCGTAATAGAAGGACTGAAGAAAAGCTATTGGAGGGAAAAGTGGAATTTGGTCTAAAAATCTGCAAACAACCTTTCTGCTCCTCATATTGTGAAACAAGCCCTTCAACTGAAGTTAGAGAAACCTAACTTGAGCTACAAAACCAAGCTGGAACAAGGGCAAAAGACAAACAGGGCAGATGTTTCTCTTGGGAGCAGGAGGGAAAGCATCAAAGAAGCAAAATGAGAGCTCACAACCTCTCCTTTCACATCTGGGCAGCACTCCAGCATCTGCTGAATCAAGCCCAGTACTGGAGGCAGTGTTTAAAGACAGAATGGGGGCAACAGAGGTGAGTGGGGAGACAGCCTGCTCCCTGGCCATGGGCTGCTTGGAAGAGATCCTGAGCACTAGAGAGAGGGTGAAAGTGCCCTTATCCCAGGTGTGGTTGCTGCTTCTTATGCTGTCCTACTCATCCTTCTCCCTTGCCCATCTTGCAGTCGCATAGCCAGCCTGAGGAAAGCCAGCTGGCTATAAAGCCACAGCATACTTCTGCATACAGGACTATGCTGCTGTCAAGGATCATCAGAGAAGAACATGTGCCAGTAACAAACCATTTCCAACAACTTCATGTGGTCACCAACAATGATGTGAGGGAAGGGGCAGAAGATGCCACTTTATACAAGTGTTATTTCATGTGGGCATTTACTACCTTATTCTAATCTGCTTTTCTTGCCATGACAAGGCCAAAACAAAACCAAGAATGAGCCCTTTGATTTCTTTAGGGCCCTTTGGACCTTGCAGTGCAAGCCATGCCTTCAGCAATGTTCTGCATTAGAATCTAAGCACCAGTGGGAATGATGAAGGTAAATCAAGGACACCTACGCCCGGTGATTTGCTCTGTGCTGCTTGTAGCCTACAGAACCTGCTTTTATTGGCATTCACCACCTTGAAAGAGAACATTTTCCATTTTGCTGCAAACCAATCTACAGAATACACATATCTCCAAAATCTGATTTTCCATGCTAGCTTTTTTTTGCTCATAAAGAAAAGAAAGGGATAATCTCTAGGAATACTGTTACACTTGCAATAAGTAGTTGGCATGGAGAAAAGCTTCTAGTGTTTCCCAGAGGGCATCAGCAACTTTCATATTTATTGAGTATAATCTGCCTTTTGCATTATCCCCTTTGAATTCTACCACACCAATAATAACTCTAATCATACCATTAGCAATCATCCCTAAGGTTTCCTGACAGTTTCTCCTATATTACTAACTGTTAGATATTCACAGCAAGGCATTTTCCTTTTTCCCATAATTGTGGATATACTTAATCTTGACCTATTTGAAACATACCAAAGAAATCAAAACCTTACTGAATAAATTAAGAGTTTATACTTATGAATTATGTATTTTCCTACAGGAAATAAATAAATAAATGTATTAATAATAATTTTAGGAGTAATATTTAAAGCATAAATGGAAGTGCAGAAGAGACAAAGGATACACTGTGTTCCTGTTGTTGTCTACTCTAGCATAGGGATGCATCGCGTGTTTAGCTGGTACTGGTCATGCTCCAGCAGTTCTGATGGGAATTTTGGATCATGCAAACCCTTTGTTAATATATTAGACCTTGGTCTGATTACACCAGTTGTAATTAAAGTGGAGTTAGATCATAACGAGGGACCTACACCAATAATGATGGAGAATCAGAGCAAATAATATCACCGCAGACCAATGCTAACAAAACTATTGTGACTGCTGTTCCTTTCAGATTTATCCCTCTTCAAGGCCAAAAACTGTTAACATAATTTTAAGATTGTTTTCTTGGCATACATGGATCTGACTTTCATTGTGCTGTAAAAGAGCAATATCCCCCTCCTTCACCCTTTCCTCCACCCCCTGCACAGCGTATGGCTCTGGAATCCAAACTTCTACAGATCCAAGTGTTGCCCAGGCTGTTATCTGTTGTGGGCCAAATGAAAATTCATTACTCAGATACTCCTGCATGCTGGAGCTCTGGTTGCTGTCTAAGTCTCTGTGTTGTGGCTGAGAACCATCTGGAGTAAATCAAATGAAATAAAACCTCTATTAACTGAACCTTAAATATCCAGAGCTTGCCATTATCACGGTCAAACACCCTGACATTGCAAAAATGTCTTTGCTTGGTACAAATCTCTGTTTCCCACATTTCTTCACCATTGTCATTACTGCTCAGGAAATCAAGACTGAACTAGTTGCTTGCATCCTGAAATATTTTGAACCACATTGTTATGTAGCACAGTTGTGGAAGCTGACCAATGCCAAGCCACTGACAGGATCAGGGTCCAGATACAAAACAAATCCTTAAATACTGAGAGCATCCCTGAGCATAATGGTCTTGTTAGCATCACTTTGAAAAAACAAACAAACAAACAAAAAAAAATTAAAAAAACCCAAACCCCACAAGTGTTGAAAAACCTTTTTGATTTGACTGTAGAGTAACTGAGATTTTTGCAGATGAGGAACTGTGGGGAGCTACTATCCAATAACTTTCTAGTGGAACAAATTGTGATTGTGCAGTCAGAAGAAAATGCAAACTTTAAATAAGAAGCACACAAAAGCTGAATCAGTCTGTTACATGAAGCAAAAACCCATATAACAGACTACAGTGTCCTGATGGCAAGGACCCTCTGACAGTGCTCCCTCCCCACACTCTCTGCAAGAAGCTACCTTGAAACTTTTTTTTTTTTTCTTAGAGACTATAAATGAAATTGTCTAGAATGTATTTTGTAAGTGCGTAGGCAAAGATAGTGCTTACCTTGGAAAGAAGGTTGTTTTACAAAGGAAATTATGGAAACGGGACAATATTGGGATACTTCTATCTTAATTGAGCAGAGTTGAAGGACTGAAAACTGGATGAATTAGTGATTCTTCTCATCTCTGATTTCTGAGAGGCTGTGCAAAATAAAGCTGTAAAACATGGATGCATGGATTTAATTTCATCATTTGCTAAATGAACATACTTTCAACATCTGTTATATTCTAAAGTATGATTTGCTTTGCTTATTTACAACTTTCCTTGCAAATATGTATATATACACAAAATAAAATTGTTGCCTTTCTTAAAATGACTTGGCACTGATACAATCGACAGAGGAATTAGGAGCATCCAAATAAATTTCCCATCCCTGCATAAAATTGCCGGGACCCTGATGGCATTCTTTGCAGAGCTAATATCATCTTGAAATGCAATCAGAGTAACTGCGGACCCCGTGAATGTAATTAAAGAAAGGAAAGGGGAAAAATCCCTGTAACCTTGGAGGGCTGTCTGGAATCCGGAGTGGAATGTGTTCGCTCTGGTGCTTACCGCCCACCCCACTCATACCCCGCGCCCTGGGTGAGAAAGTGACAGGAATCAGCCGGACAGGTCTGGGTGTAAAAGCACGTTTGGGCTGCGGATTTTATCTCTCTCCAGATTCCTGCGGGGAACCCCGTGGGTTTGGCAGCAGCCGTCTGTGGGCTCACCCCCAGCACGGCTGGCCAAGGGTGGCGGGAGCAAGGCGCGGGGGCTCCGGTGCAGGGTCCCGCGTGGGGAGCGCGGCGCTTCGGCTGCTGCGGCCACCGAGCGAGGCTGAGCTGGAACCTCTGTGTTCTGAGGCACGGGGCTGGGTCCCACCAAGAGCATCTCATCTCAGTCATAGGGCAGCACTAGCCCAAAAACGGCTTTACCAGACTGATATGGATACGTCCTCCGCCTTCATTCTACCAAGTAAAAATAAATTTAAAAAAAGCCCTGAACCTCTCTGGTTTTGTTTTGGTTTTGTTTTTTCATCCCCTCCTCCCAAGGGAGAAAAAAAAAAAATAGAAACAAAACCAACACATTTGCAATTCATGAAAATTTTTTTCTTTAAAAAAATAAGTTTGAGAGGTAAAGAAATCAGCCAGATGATCTAGATGATCTCACAGACCCGGGAAAACCTACAATCAATTTGTACCAAATTTAAGTCTGTGACTCAAAACAGTTTATTGATTGGTTTATTATATCAGCCCGGATAATCAAAAAGAGATGGGCAAAGCTGCGATGATTCGGGAAAGTCGGGATAGATTTGGAAAATAAAGACAGGGAGTTAAGACGGCAAAAAATAACTGACAGCAGATAATTGTAATTTGAGGATTGCATCAAGCGTGAGACACATCTCCACACTGCAAATATACTGCAAAAAAATAATGGGATTTTTATAGGAGCTCCGTTTGAGCACAAGATAATTCTGTATATTTTCCATCTTACAGCCCCTGTGTATTTCGTAGATCGGTAGAAGGAAGCAGGCAAAGAATCGAAAACGAATTTATAAGAAAACTGACAACTAAAAGTAAAACGCGCGCATAAAAATGAACTCAACTGGTTGTGTATATGGGAAGATGGGTGTGCGTAGGCAGTCTCTGGGAATAATAGGGTGCTCGTATCTAAGTCGGTGCAGGAACTTTTAGTTTATAACTCTCCACACATTTTTTTCCCGCTGGGGTGAATCATTTCGGTGTATTCATAACCCAGACAAGCAGGAAGGTGTGTGCGATAATTAAAATTCATTGCAGCAAGTTCGATGAAAACCGTTTGCAAACGGAACGACAGAGCCCGGAAGAAAAGTTTTTAAGTCATAAATCCTATATTTTTTTTCCACTCTTTTCTCTCACTCTTTGGGAGAAAAAAAAAATAATTAAAAACAATTCTGCGAAGTCGGGGGGGGGAGGGGTCATGCCGCCTGCCCTCGGACGCTGCTCTCAAGGGACGCGGCCCCCGACGGGGCAGGGTTTTCGAGCCGGCTGGGTGCCCATCGCTGCGCTTGGCTAGGGCCAACCCCAAAAGTTTTTTGCCCACATTATTGTTTTCGATGGTGGATTTGGGGTGTCCCTCTGTGACAGCTCGGGGCGGTCCCGGCTCCGAGCTGCACGGCACCAGCAGGTGCCCAGTGGTTCTATCCTCGGGGCCCAATCCCGCGTTCTCGGGAAGCAGCGCTGTTTGCGCTAGCTTCGACGGAAGCAGGGTCCGGCCCTGGTCTTCGGGACAGAGGGGGATCCTCTGGGATACGGG
>JANIJG010014019.1:0-42696 GCA_024611175.1 Megaceryle torquata | reverse complement strand
CAGAGCTCTGAGCAACCTGCTCTAGTTGAGGATGTCCCTGCTCTCAGCAGGGGGGTTGGACTAGGTGACCTCTAGAGCTCCCTTCAACCCAGACATGTCTATGATTCTGTTTCTAATTCTAGAAACTTGTATGCTGATCAAAGCTTCACCAAAAACATGTCTGTCTTTTTTTTTTTCTTCTTGAAAGGTTTAGAAACTTTCAATACTGTTTATCCAGTTGCATCACCAATTATCTATCTTTGCATAGTCATTGTGGTTTTTGGCTCTTGGAAGAGAGACAAGCTCTTTTGGCTGAAAGGAGGTCAAATAAAGCAGCACTCCAGAACTTGTACACTTCCCCAAGACATGATAAAGCATCTTTATATTCCAGTATGTACAAGGCATGGCACAAATTGATTTTAAGCACATGAGAGCAAACATTTACCTTGCTGAGCTGAAATTGTTCTAGAGCCCCTCAAAGTGAATGCTGAATTACACTTGCTAGAGGAAGCATTTCTTGGTAGTTAATTTATACAGAATATTTATACAGGTAACTCATAGGATGCTTGTTTGAAATAAGTGTCTTGATTAAATGTTCCAATCATCCTGATATGAATCTTAAGGAATATTTTTGTGGAAAATCTCCAAGATGGATCTCTTTTCTCTTCTTGGTAATGAAGTTTAATTTTGAAGTTTGAGTCTTCTTGCAGGCTAGGGCTCCATAATAGTGATTGTTTTTCAGGGACTGTTTTATTGCTACGCAGCCTGTGTAATTATAAAAAGCAATTTTTATGAAGTATTCCTCAGTAAGCCACTTAAGAAGAATTATTTTTACAGGTTTAATGCATATTTCAGTTAAGTCTTATTTCCATAGGTGATTGAGAGTTGCTTTTAATTATGCATCAGTGTATTATTCTAGCTGCTTTTTAAAATTGCTTAACAAAAATGATACACAACAGTCATTTTTGTTAAAAGTATAGCCTAAAAATATTTTCTTCAGTGATTACATGACTATAAGGAGCCACATTTTGCATCTTTACCATTTTATTGTGCTGCACCAAATTTCAAAGTATTTTGCCTATTTGTATCTCTGTTAGTACACTGCTAAATGGTGAAAATGTTGGAACACCTGGAATAATGAAGAAATGCATCAATTTTGAAATCTTCAGATCTCACTGAATTTTCCATATCTTAAGTTAATTCTGTGTCTAAATGTATAGTATGTTACACGAGCAATGAATGCCATGTCAAACTCACAGGTGAGCGAATGTAAACCAAGTTGGTGTGTAGGTGAAGCATCACGTATGTCAGTGGGATCTTCTGGCCACAGAAGGTTCCCCTTAAGCCAGAGAGCTACAAGCTTCAGTGTCCTATTGAGAAAAGTGAGAGAAGAGGGCTTGAAAAGGATGAATTCTATACAACAGCTGAGTACCTCTTAGAGTTGCATGACAAAAATAACACTGAACTTGAACTCTCATTAAATGGATTACCTCTCTGTCTTGAAAAAAATCATAGAAGCATCTTACCTTGAAGCAGCAGGTCAATCATACTTATTTATGTTGTATGAAAATTAGTCATAGCATCTTACAGTTGGAACAAAAAGGATGGACAAGAGAGGAAATGTAGCTCTACACCATATGATGGGATTACCTACTTTTGTGATAGTTGAAGTTTCTGATGAATTAATGTGGAATTCACTAAGATTATTAGATACTTCTTCATAGTGGCTACATATGTTGGTTTTAATTAATATCTTCTGCAAGCAGTTAAATTTCAATTTACATTTCTCTACAATAAAATTAATTCAAACTTAAATGCATAACTTCAAACCAAGACTCTTATTTGTGGGTTTTTGCAAGGGTTGGATTATTCTTTATAATGCAGTTTATCTTTAGAAATATAATCACTAAAACAACTAACTCTTATTTGCAGTGAAATAGTGTCTCATTTGTCCATTGCAAGCATCAAACATTTGGCAGCGCCCATGCTCTTACTTCATTCCGATTTCTCCAATGATACAGGCACTGTTACAGAGAACAGTCCTTGTGGTTTTTTTTTTCCTCCTATTACTACTTGCCTTGATTAAATCCCAAATAATTTTGCACTGCAAGATATTTGTAGCTGTCTCTTCAGATGTTCCACAGCTGTATGATTTCATAGCAGTAGCTTTATATTAGTAATTGGTGTTTTGGTCTGGACCATGCAGAGAGTTCTCACTAATAAGATTTTAATCCTTGTTTGGTCTTGAAGAGCAGAGGCAGTGTGATCTGTGATCTCCTCAAAGATGAGTGGTGGTGGTGACCTGTTGCACTGTCCCTCAGAGCCTCTGTTGAGCTTAGTTCTATGACTAGCTTTTTGGAATATCCTCCGCAGCAAGGCGCCTTAGATCTTAGAGAGAATGAAAGCAAATGGGCTATGTTCTTCTCCCTTGAAACAAAGGCTAATCAGTTCACCATGCAGTGGATCACTCTCCCTTTATCACCTTCTCAGGTACTATTGATCTTTTTTTGTTCAATTTAACCATTAGAACAAGCAACATACTCTTACTCAGCATAGCTCTGTGAACATGGTCCAAATTGAGATCAGATGGGTTTCTGGCAGGCGTTCATTCTGAGTTCTAGAGCACCTCTGTGCAGGTTAAAAGCCTTTTCTTTCTGCTTCCAATTTTGGGAAGAAGAACCCTTTTACTTTCTGAAGTAAAAGAACCACTTAGCTCACTAGTGGCATTTCCCTACATTTTTTGGAATAACTGCAGTCATCACAGGGGTCATATTTAACTGTTCGGAAAGGAGCTTCATATGAATAGCCACCACTGTAGTCATCTGTTTTTAATGTTTTCTTTCATTGCCAACTTATTTCAGTGGAGGTGAAATCTGACTAGTGCCTAGGGCTGTTTGGTCATAGTCTCTAGCATAGTTTAGCATTAGTTTTGGATTGCATTCCTGGTTTGGGGAAGTATGCAGTTGTAAATGAAGCTATTTGTGTGCAACTCCTTGCCTTAAATCCGTTCTTGCTTTTCTCCTCTCTAGTTTGAGTAGCCATTGAAATCCTGTGGAATTCCAGCATTCTTTCTAACTGTATTTCTGATCTATTCTATTATTCTTTTTCAGTTTATTTTTATTTTCTTACCAGCTTATGTAGCATGTCTAGTAAATATGCTGGAATGTATTGGGTTGAAGTGAGTTTTTGAAACCAGTAGCTGCCAATGTAACGTGCAAGTGTGTGGATGTTGAGCTGTGTGAGCAGCAGGCTGCTGCACCTTCCCGTGGACCTGAGCTTTCCTCTTCTATGATCTGTGTGAAATCCCATCTGCTGTCTGATAGCTGGGCTACTGAGGAGGGCAGGGGGTGAAGGTAGAATTCTGCACCTGTTTGTGGTGTCTGTTTTGTCCTGACGATCATGAGCACAAATTCATTGTAGGCTGGTGATACTTGCACTGTTAACCAGGAGAACCAAATACAGTCCAGCCTCTTCTCTCTCTGGTTTACAAATGCAGAGCAGATAGCTTTCTGGAAGACCCTTATTAGCCAATTCCATGCTGTTGGGATTTGGATTGAGGTGGTGTTTTAAATGCAGTGTGGTCTCTGTTACACAGCTGGTCAGACTATATTATCTAATACTCCCCTTTGGTTTAATTTATAGTCAATAAAGTCACAGAAGTGCTGAATCATTTCATCATACATTCCTTTGGTCCTGTTACTCTTTCAGTTGCTGGGGGTTTTTGAAGTACAGTAAATGTCTCCCTGCTTTGATGTCTTTTCTAAACTAAATTGGCTGGGAGTCTTCCAAACCCGGACAATTATACAACAGTCCAGTACAGTTTCATTTAGTCTAACCTCATTAGACAGCTTTCTACTGCACAGCTGGTTTCCTTTTTGCTTTAGCCACTCACATTTGTGAAGTTTTTGCCATTAACAGCATAATGCATGTGGAAAAAAACACAAAACACAAAACCTCTTTAAAATGCTACCATTCTAATGAATTTCAAGAAGAGAGGAGATAATGTGGTTGCTGCAAAACTCCTGACTGGAGTGTGGAGCAAAGGCTGGTAGGTTTTCAGGGCTTTCCTTTTTTTCAGGGTTTTCCTTTTGTGAAGGACAAATGGCTGCAGGTGGGTACTGTGAAGGTCTCTGTCTCTTCTGTGAGTGGTGAAAATGCAGAAATGACAGTGTCTGCTTTGCCAGTTTTTCTCTACTTTGAACTAGCTCTACTCATATGTATGAAAACTCTTCATAGCACAGCCAAACAAAAATAGAGTAACAGTAGAGGAAACTTCTTGTTTTTCTTCTTGCATTTTACTCAGACCTGTTAACTGGTGGACAATTAAGAGCCTAATTGCTATTAAACTTGTCTCTGTAATGAAAACCAAGGAAAGACATCCAGTGAGCCTCTAACAATTTTCTTTGTGCCTTCTTAAATATCCCTGCTACAGAATTAGTCAGGTAACAGAATTACAGATTACAAAATGAGTTTTATTTGCTAAGTTACATCTTGTTGAGAGAAATTAGGCCATGCACTGGGGTGCACCACTGGACTGGTCACATCTCACCTTCCCTGAAAATGGTTTGTAAGAAAACCAACTAAATTGTGGATGCTTGCCTGAGACTGATAGTTTGGCTTTTGAAGAGGAAAAGTTACAGATGTGAACCAAGTCTTGTCCAAGATAGATACCAGCAGTGTCGAGCCTCATAATGTCTCAGACAATCGTTATACAGAAGACAACATTTTTTTTGAAGAGACAGCACAGCATTTTTAAAGTAACTTGCACAGTTTGCACCTTCACCTCAAAACACAGCCAGACATCTGTAAAGAAAAAGTCCAGATTCAGATCAGCAGACATTAAGACTCCTTTAACTTTTTTTCCCACTTGTATAAAGCAGGTTTTCCCTTAAACCACTCTGCTAACACTCATCTTCTGAGAGCTGACTTGAGAAACTGTCCTCTCACAAAAGAGTGAAGATTAGATATTGAAGGGCTGGTGAGTTGTCGAAATATCTAAAGATACTTACAATGTAGATTGCAAAATGGGCATTTTTTTTTAGTGCTCCTTCAAAGCAGTGTTGCTTTTATCTCTTCCACTCTTGCTTAGAGTTGGTCTGTCAAAATGCCATTAGCTGACATTTCAGATCTGCTGGCCCTGCATGCTGAGGCACAATCTGATCTTGCCAGGAAGAGCCCTTGGTAGAGCTGCTTCAGGGGAGATGATGGGGATGTGTGTTCTGCAGTATGATACTATGTGCCAGAGTTGCTCTAGTTCTTACGGAGACAAATATTCAGAACTTTTCTCCAGAAAAGCCCACATGTACTGAGAAAATGTGGTGGCTTATACATCACATATGTATATACCATACAATACAGACACGCACATTGCCATGTAACTAAATGTTCCTAAAAGCAAATGTCAATCAGACTTGAAGAGTTTGCAATCAAATTCAAGCCAAGGAAAAAGGATAGGATGATAGGGAAATCATGCCTTTTCAGTAGGAAAAGTCCATGGCTTTTCTGTTTTTCTTCTTTCCAGGTATTTAATTTTTTAAATATTTAAATATAAATATTTTTAAATGTGAATCAGGTTATCAATAATAAAGCTAGTTTTTAGAGTAGTGATTAACAACACTGGCATCAATTTAGACTTGTCTGGGCAATTGTAGATGATCATTTTCCAACGCTAGCTAGAGAGTCAGGGATGCTGAATAGGAACCTTGGAAACAAACTGCTCTTATGACTTGCACTGAAAATATTTCCAACGACTGATGGTAACGTTTGAACTACTTTGTGAACTTCTGTCCATGAAAGTTATGCCACTACGTTAAGAGTTGCAATAGGGACAGTAATTTAAAAGCAGGGTTGTATTTGGCTGTGTACAGTCGTGTTTGAAGTGATTAAAGCTTTAATGCCCAGTTTGCCAGTACACCCCAGTGGATCCTGACAGAGCAGCCGTGTGCTACTGTCATACTGCCAGTGCACCTTGCTGTGTGCCTATTGCTTTGTGAAACAGCTCAGCATCTTCTAGGTCATCATGAGAAGATCCTTTATTAGCTTTTTCTGTATTGGTTTGTGGGTTTTGTGCTGTTGTTGTTTGTTGGTTTTTCTCCTAGAGCTTAAAAATTGCAATAATATTCTACTGATAAAATAAAAGATGGTTTCAGGTACGTGAAGTAATGAGGAAAGAGATCAGCAGGCTTCTTAGCTTAAAAAAGTGTAATGCAAGGTAAGTAACAGGAGTTCTTACTTGTGGATGTAATTGAGGGAGCATAGTGAGGATATTGACTAAAGAGCCATTTTATTGAATTTCAAATATGTAAACACTGAGAAAAATGCAGTCCTATTAATTGAACTGTTTTCATTAAGGTGAGACATTTTTATTCAATAGAGCACTAGGTAGGAAGCAGTTATAATGTCAGTTAGAATTAACTTATATTTTAGACTCTGAACTTAGAGTTCTTTATATAAATTTCTATCAGGCAGGTTATTTATTGAAAAAAGGTTTTAATGTTAATTTTAATTATCCAGAATGAAAGCAATGCCAAAGCTGGTCTGTATTAAGATTTTTTTTTTTACCCAGTAGGAGTATAGTTCTGCCATTACAGGGGACAAGGATTCTTAAACTTTCAGAAAAAGCAGAGCAAGAAGTTATCATAGTGGTGCTAATGGGCACCTATAAAGGTAGCTTGTCCAGGGGTGATCTTGGGATTTTCAAGTACACCTGCATCCTAAATTCCTCCATGAGAACCATGGTAAGAGCTTAGGCAGGCCAGTCATCTTCTTCAGCTGCTGACCAAACCTTCTGAGGGAGCTGGTATGACTTTAATCCTGATTTGGAGTACCACCCAAATTTGGTAACTGTTAACTTGTAATTTGGAAAGAAATGAGGTCAAAAAAGTCTGGAATAGTTGAAGAGTTTTATGTCTCTTTTTGTTTGTTCGTTTTCTCCTTTTGCACTGACATTTGGCTGTAAAAGCTGATACTACTAAGTCATTTATAAATCTTGGGGTTTTTGACCAAAGATGCTAGGACAAAGGAATTAACTGTTTCAGTCTAGAAGAGTGTAAAAGACTATCCTTAGTGCATAAACCTGGCTCTATTGCCAGTAAGAGAGAGTTTTGTTTGTAAGGGCACCTTGAACTGGAAAATTTGAAAGCTTCTTTATTTCTGTGCACTGATGTTAACAATCTGAAAAATAAGCCCCCAGAAACAACACCCCCACCTCCCCAAGACCAAAAAAACCCAACCCCAAAACAAATAATAATAATAAAGAAAAGGGAATAGTTCCCAAAACAGGTATTGTGTAGGGATTTCCAGAAAGAAAGTGATACTCAGAGTGTGGCTAGAAAAACTGGTTGCAATTCAGAGGAAATGTCTGTTACCAAAAAGGGTCTTTCAGTATTCAGAAGTGTCTTGCTATTCATCATATATTTCTGCATAAATGCTGTACTATTTTTATATGAAAGCAGAATAACTTCAGTTGAAGCTAGAAGTCCCCTCCCCTCTGCAGAATGTCATAACAGGGTATTGCTGTAGAAGAACCACAGAGGAAGTCCTTTTGGTTTTGGGGTGAATGTCATCTCATGAAGAGTCATTTAAAAGATGTGTAAAAAAAAAAAAAAAAAGGAAAAAGGCAACCCAAAAAATGCCAGACAGAACGATCTTCCTGACTGTTTTTGTGGCTAGTGCTTTGCTTTCATTTTTGGCTTTTCAATAAGAGGAACACATTTTACTTATCTTGGGGTGGTGGAGGAAACTGGGAATACTTTTTTCAGTAAGAAAATCAGTGTTCCACATCCTCCTTTAGCTCTTCACAAACCAAGGAGAAGATATTCAAGCATGAAATTTCAAATGTGGAATGAAGTAGTGTTCGGAAATCCAATTGCAGGAGCTCCAACAATCTGTAGCTTTAAAACCATTGCAATGGTGTAAAGGCTGCTCCAAGACCTCAAGAGCTGGCAGTGCTGTGTGTATCTGCACAAGTATGGCTACTACATGCAAAGTCAGTAGAAGCTGGTCTGGTATAGGCCTTAAAGGTGTCCAGCTTTGCTGCTCCTCATTGGACAGGAACAGCTGTTGACTGCAGTTTAGGGATGAACTTTTCACGGCAGAGCTTTGTCCTACATATGGTTGAACATGATCAGATGGCCTTTGAATTCTGAAAGTAATGACTAAGGCTTTCGAAAGCATTTAGATGTTTCCAGAGATTTCTAAAATACTTATTTGGGGAGATAGTACTCTATAGTTCACAAAATTATGGGTTGTTTATGGGTAAAAGGACTCAATCCATTAAAATAACCTGTCCAAAACACCTTTGTTCTTCACTCTTCTGTATAAATTCTCTCTTTGCCATCCAAGCACAAATGGACATTTGTCTGCCACTGTCTACGTGAGAGCTTGAGCTTCAGGCAGATGCCCAGTGGAGGGTTTCTGCCTAGTGAAGTGTCAAAATTTGCTACCCTGTTTTACAGCTGTCCCCCCAACAGCTGGATGTTTTAGCATTTTATAGCATCTTGTGGCCTTCAGGAGGGCATGAGTAGCTGAGGACCTTCTTGGAAGAAGGTGGGAGTACCATTAGTTTTTGCTTTTGCTCTGCCAGAAGTCAAAGTAGATCAAATAACTCCATTATGCAAACAAGTAATGGATACATTATTCATCTCTGTCGCTCCCAGTTCATGCATTTTGTATATGATCTATTTCCTTCCATTTAATGAAGAAGCTAAAAACCCCTTGATCCTGCACTAAGTAGCCCTGCTTTTTTTTCATTTTCTTCTTTATTTTAAAAATGTTCTTGCTGATGCTGGCTTGTAAGGAGTCAGATCAGGGTCAGAGTATCCACTTTACCCGAAGTGAAAAGGCTGGACCTGCTTTTAAAGTTGAAACTCCAGTGGTGGACATAATTTTCAAGAACTGTTTTACTGCTGCAGTTGGTGAGTTTTTGCTTTTATATAATTGCATGTCTGGATGGATGAAGCAAAAACTTCTTATTTGAGAACTAGGTCTTTTAAGAAAGAGCTGAACTGAAATAGTGTGTAGTAGGGAGCACATCTTGCTGCCTTTCACATCTTCCTCTTACCCTGGCAGAAGGCAACTGAATACTTGAAGATTATTGAAGCCTAATACTGGCAGGTGAAAAAGGGGTCACTTTTTTCCTGTTGCTTACGCAGGGTTTACTTGAATGATTGCACAGACTCCAAGGAACTGCTTCCGAGTTAAGCTGTCAAATCATCACTGAGCTTTGCATTTGAGTGATTTCAACCCGAGGCACTGCTCTAGCAACTGTCACGTGTGTGTTCTTTAGTTCCCCCAGAAGTCCCAGAACATGACTCGGAAGTTTCCTTAATTATTATTATTCTTTTCCTTCCTTCCATAAGGAAAAGTGGGTAGTGGCTACTACCCACTTTGTGTTAATGATTTTTATATGGATGTTTTCAATTGAGCTTCCACCCATACAAATTCAACTTGAAATCTCAAAATTAATATGTGCTCTTCCTTCTATATAGAGACAAAATCAGGTTCATGTTTGTCTGACGATGTAGATACCAATGATTGAATTCAGAAATAAGAATAAAATTTTTTTTATCCATTTGAAATTAAGTTACTTGGTCTTTAAGGTACTTGAGGAGCACCTTTCTCCCAAGTTGTGTGTTGCCCCTAAAATTAGGGGAAAAAAATGCCTGGGGAAGAAATGCCCTCTTTCTGTCCTGGTCTATAGCAGGACCAAACTTCAGAATAGTTTGAACACTTCAGGGTAGTGTCTGAGTGTTAAATGCAATTATGTATCTAAACAATTTCCAGTTCAGTGTGTTATTGATTCAGGCTTAAATGTTTTTTGGTTTTGAACTTGCTTTTCCCAAGCTTTGTCTACAATATTTTTCAATTATTTCAGTAGGTAGCAGTGCCAATAATGAAAGGTAAGCAAGCTTGTGTGCAGGTGTGGTCTGTCAAAAGACTGCCAGGGCTTACCCTCTACGGTTGACTGTACCCAAATGGAATTTTTATTTATGAGCCATTACAATTAAATTCCAATTTTTTTTAGGTTGTGCATTCCCAATGGAAAATAAAAGTAGGTCAAAACCATGAATTGAAGTACACAAGCAATTTTTGGAAGCAGAGCTCAGCTCTTGGAGACTTTGAAAGCTCAATTTTCTTATTACTGGTAGGTGCTAAGCACTCTGAAGTTGTTGGTGGTTTTTTTCCAAAGAACATAATGCAATGCCTTAATTTTTCACTTCTCAGGAGTGCAATGATGATGTTCAAGTTGTCTTTAGAGGCTGTAGGGTTGTTAGACATTAATGACCTTAATTTAATAGAAGTGGTGCTTGGAAGGAAGTATGGATAGTCTTGTCCCTGTATAATACTGCAAACAACAGTAAGAGAATCAGCAATGAAGGACCCAACAAGTTTTTCACCCTTGAGTGAAGACTGTGACCTTGAGTCTGTTCACTTGACTCTGTTCAAGGTCCTAGATTAGGAAAATATCAAGAACAGCATAAAAGGAACTAAAGCTCAATGGTACTGAAATGACACCTTAATTTTCAGCGCAGGCTTAAATGCATTCCTGATATCAACTCTGGCTTGGAAGTGATTGAAGAAATGAGGTCATTACATTGTAAAACTTGTCTTCAATCAGAAAAGGGTACAAGACTACTCTCTTTGTATGTCTGGCCTACCCAGCTTTGTAGAGAATTTCTTTACACACTTCTCTGAGGGGACTTGTAATGCTCAAAAGGATTGTTTGAGAGGTCTGCTTTGTTTCACTCTCTCCTGGCAAAGGTATTCTCATGCTTTCTACTAGGTGGTTAACGCAGATCAGAGCCATCACCCTCTGCGTCCACAGCTCTTCAGTTTGAGAAACTGGCTTGCTCTTGGATGAAGATGCATTTCTCATAAGGCTTTGTTAGAAGGGTGAAGGGTCTAGAGCACGAGTCTTAAAAGGAGCAGCTGAGGGAACTGAGATTGTTTAGCCTGGAGAAAAAGAGGCTCAGGGAAGATCTTATCTATCTACAACTGCCTGAAAGGAGGTTGTAACGAGGTGGGATTTGGTCTGTTCTTCCAAGTAACAAGCAGTAGGACAGAAGACAATGGCCTCGGCCTCAGGTTGCACCAGGGGAGGTTTAGGTTGTGTATGTATAGGAGAAAATTCTTCACTGAAAGGATTGTCAAGCCCTGGAACAGGCTGCCCAGGGAAGTGGTTGAGTCACCATCCCTGGAAGCATTTAAAAGACATGGAGTTGTGGTGCTGAGGGACACGGTTTAGTGGTGACCTGGCAGTGCTGGGTTAATGGCTGGACAAGATGATATTCAAGGCTTTTTTTTTTCCCCAATCAAAATGATTCTATCATTCTAAGAATAAGAAAAATACATAGTTTCATGCGTACCTTTTTGATATCTAAAACAATTTATTTTCCTTTTTAAAAAAATGACTAGTGATGATGACTAATTCTTCATTTAATGTCTACAAATACCTGAAGGGTTGGTGCCAATAGAAGGCACCAGTCTCTTTGCAGTGGTGCCACGTGACAACACGAGGGGCAATGGTCACAAACTGGAACACAGGAAGTTCCACCTCAACATGAGGGAGAACTTCTTCACTGTGAGGATGATGAAATCTTGAACAGGCTGCCCAGAGAGGTTGTGAAGTCTCCTGCTCTGAAGACTTTCAAAACCCACGTGGATCTGTTCCTGTGTGGCCTGCTCTGGCAGGGGTGTCAGACTGTATCTCCAGAGGTCCATTCCAACCCCTACCATTCTATGATTTCTTAGGAGAAATTATTCTTGCTGTCATCTTAGTCCCAACTAGCCCTACCTGCTGAGAACAATAAAAGCAGAGTTATGTTTTTAACTCAAAAAAACCCCAAAACAAAATAAACAAAAAACCAGAACGCTAAGGGATTCTGTCATCCATTTTTACAGAAGGAGCAACCATCTTCCATCAGTCTGTTGCTACTTTTTATTTTGGATCATTTTTCCTCTTGCCTTCAGGAAAGTCTTCCTGGTTGTGTTCATGGTATTAGCATTGTAATAGACTGCACCTGCTCTTCTACATTTTTCTACCTTTGCAGAATGCCAATATTCTAACTATTTGAAGGTGAAGTAAACAAATCAAAAGCACCAGCTGAATTACGGATAGAATTAAAATCATGCAGGCATAGGGACTGAACATAGTCTTATGTTATTACTCAGAGTACCCCAGGCTCTTTGTTACATCTTCTGTGAAACACCTCTGTGCAGTAATTTCTTGAGAAAATTGAAAAGACTAAGTCCTTGTGCATCACAAGTTACCTAGAGTTACCTGTGAATGCCTGTGTGAAATTGGTAGACCACAAAGTGATGACTTGGAAAGGGAAATCCCCTCTTCTTTTTACATTTCAAAGGGTAAATAGTCTGGTGGCATGAGAGGTTTTCCAGTGAAAATAAGTCTCTTCTTCCATGTTTGCATTTATCTAGCTCCAGTTTGTTTTTCATCAGGAATCTCATAGGCAGATCCAGAGAGAACGTGTAAATATCAGCCCTGTCACACCATCTAAAGATCTCCTTTACTACAGATTAACTTCACAGAATCGCAGAATGGCCTAGGTTAGAAGGGACCTTAGAGATCATCTAATCCAACCTCCCTGTCATGGGCAGGGACACCTCTCAACTAGATCAGGGTACACAAGGCTCTGTCCAACTTGGCCTTGAACACCTCCAGGGAGGGGGCAGCCACAACGTCTGTGGGCAATGTCTTGCCACCCTCGTGCTGAAGAATTTCTTCCTAAGATCTAATCTAAATCTGTTCTTCAACTTAAACTCATTTCCCTTGTCCTATCAGTCAATGCTCTTGTAAAAAGTCCCTCCCCAGCCTTTCTGTAGGTTCCTTTCCTTTTTGGAAGGCAGCTGTTAGGTCCCCTCGAAGTCTTTTCTTTTCAAGCTTGAACAATCCCAGCTCCTGCAGCCTCTCCTCATAGCAAAGGTGCTCCAGCTCCTGGATCGTCTTTGTGGTCCTCCTCTGAACGTGCTCAAACAGGTCTATGTCCCTCTTATGGTGGAAACTTCTTTCACTGTAGATGCTTTGTTGGTAATAAAATTTGCCTTCTCTGTGAAAATGTTTCAATCTGAACAACACAGTCTTTTTTTTATTGTGAAAAGGTCTTTCTCCAAAGCCCATTTTCTGATGTTCAGTTTGTTTTTATGGATCTTCTACAATTAGTCCAGTGCACCACTGATCCGTAGCAAACTGCATAGACCAGGAACGGGCATGCATCCCAGAATGTACTTCACTATTGCTGAATTCAGAGATGATATAATCTCCCTTCTTCACTATTTGATGTTTTTCCTGGTATTATATTAAAAGATTGTTATTTTTTTTTTGTTTTTCGGGTAACTGGAATGTTTACTCTTGTTCTCTTAACATGTCTAGATACCTACTAATTTTTTTATTATTATTATCTTCCCCAAAGCTACAAACTGAATGTAGCCTTTAGTGAAATAGGAAGTGATTTTACTTTTTTGGTAAATTTTGTATGCATTGATGGTTTTTACTCAGTTTTTTGTTGCTGTTGAGAATTTGAAATGTCAAATACATGCAAGTAGTGTATTTATGTATCTGTAACTGATATGACCAAAAAAAAAAAGCTTTGAAATGTGAAGTGAGCTGTGCTTTCAGATCTGTGATGCTTCAGTATTTACATAGGATGTTTCCCTAAGCCAGTTACTGATATGAACCAACCATGATTATTTGTTCACTTGGCCTATTTCGGTTATTCCTGTTACATCTTGCAGCACTTGAAACGTGCCACTGAAAACAGCAAGTAGCATGATACCAAATGGTTTTGATTAATACCCTTTGGAGGTAATATTTCACCATACAGCATGCCTAGGTATCAGTTTTCCTTAAAACCTTCCAAATATATTTACTTCAATTTAAACTGGGTGTTGTAATCTTTGGTGTGTTACTCAGAGTCACTGTACCAGTGCTTAATGTCAGCTGTATTGAAGTGAGTCTTGGATAGATCTGAAATCAATGATGCACTGAAATCTGAAACTTAGAAAATAGCTTTGTCAGCTGGGGGAGGGATCTTTATACGCTCTTTGTACAATTCCAGCTAAACAATTTCGTTTCTCTCTACAGCGTGTTTGCAATTATTCAGTTTCAGCAAGGTTTCTATAAAGGTATTTGATCTTGGTTGAATTTTTTCCAGTGATCTATAACCAGCTACATGAGATCACAGGCTATTCCAAATCTGTGACTCTAGTTGAGAAGAATAATAAACTTACTTCCATTTTGAGTTTATGTAACTTCAGTCTCTAATAATTGGGATGAGTCAGGCCGTTTTGTTGGATAGAGACACAATCAGTACTAGAAGTCTGCCTAGCAGGCGAATATTTATGAAACTAATTGATTATTTTATTTTTTAATAAGTTAGACTATCATCGTGCATATTTCCCAACCTTTGACTCATTTCTATAGCTGTTTTTGACTACTACTTTTTACTGGTCCATATCTCTTCTGAAGTTTGGATGCTAAGCCTTTTCATTATGGCCTCTTGAGTGCCACAGTAGGATATTAATGTTGCTGGTCCACTCTTGCATCATTCTTATCCTGATACATGCCAGGATGATCTCTGCTGTCTTAGCAGTTGAGACTAAATGGTGATGAATTTTGATCACTAATTTCTAATGCTTTGGAAGTTCTTGAGAGTTTCCTTTCCCTGATTTGTAAGTTTAGTGGCTATCAGACTCTGAAGTATTTTCTGAAGCTCTGAACTTAGTCATGTTCTGTGTAACTGCTTTGCTTGATACCATCCTTTATCTACTTTAGGTAGATAGTAGGTATACTTCAGGCATAAAATTTCAGGTGACCTATGTTAAATTGCATGTGCTGTGAACCTCCTTAGCTGGCTGTGAAATTCCTGGTTTTCCTGTGTAATCTTGGTAGCACTTCTTGATTTTTTGCCTTCCTTTAAACAGTGGATTTCCAGCTTTTGGATTTCCATTCCCTAGGACATCAGGAGGAGTTTCTTATGTGTTAAAAAGGGAGAAAATGTCTCCACTCTTAAAGTGAATGCTTTATACACTGACTATTTATGCAATGGATATAAAGAAGGTGACCGAATGTATAAATTTAAATTTAGGTATCTATGGCATATCTGAGTTACCTGCCCAAGCCTGTTTTTGGTTTAGGTGTCAGAAGACTCAAGGAACCCTCTCCAGACTGTTGTCCTGGATTTCTTGCTAAGAGTTAATGCTTTGTGATAGCTAGAACTGAAGAATTTTGCATCATCACTTGAAGTAAAATTTTGTTCTGCTCCTATAAATGAGAAATTTTTGCAGATGCTTCTCTAGTCGAAGGGCAGCGTTTCTTTCCTTTGTAGTTTCAGCAACAGCTTGCCAGCAGGAGCAAATGGGGTACAGTTGAAGCTTTAGGTTTGTGATAGCTACATACCATGTCTAGAGTACAGACATCCCTGCCTGTCTGGGACAGCTGTGAAAACAATGTCCTCTATCCTAATGGAAACGGTCAGGATGATTTTGTCCTGATGTTTTCTTGGGGCATGAGATTTTTTTTTTCTTTCTGCAAACTGCCTCTACAGTGCCACAGCTGCACTTAAGAATTAAGTAGTTTTTGAGCTTTGGCTGTGAAATGTGATCACTCTGTTTGGATGATGGCACCTGGCACAGAGCAGGTCCTTGTCACACGCTCTGAGTGTCCATGCAGAATGTAGGAGAGAGAAGAAAAAAAAAATCTACAAAAATACTGAACAGAGGGGAGGAAAAAACCCCATATGTTTTCAGAAACAGAAGACATTGCTTTGTATTCCTAAGGTTATTCAGTGAAGGCTTGAATTGCCTCTAAATATTAGTTGTACTGCACATTATAAATCTTCTTGATAAAACTGATTGTCACGTGTTCTGTGGCCTCTTACAATTGACAGCACTTAATTTTTAAACACCTGAAAATTAGTAAGGTCCAGCCAAATGAATGACCAGCTAAAGAGATGCAGCATCACAGCAGGGCTGAGCTGTCTTGTTCCTCTATCTGCTTTGTAGTCTGTCACAACCCTTTGCTTCTGTGTTAGATGCACCAATAGGCATTACGTTTTTCTGCACTTAGCATTTTGGAGCGTGGAGATCATAATAAGTGGTTAAAAATCCCATCAACTTAAACCATTCATGGCCAGCAGTGGAAATGGTTCACAGCATTGTTAGGACTGCATCTTTTCCAGTGACTTTTCTAGGTGTCCTAGCCCAGTGCACTCCAAGTAGAGCAGCTGGATCTCTCTTCCCCTGAAGATGCTGTTCTGCTTCTGCCCTGAGTTACTGTTGTCATCCAGAAAGTAAAATGCTTCCCTCTTTTTGCTGTGGTACAGTTAAATATTACCAAAGGGCTAACTTGGTGGGTCAAATAATCCTGTAATAAACTTGAAGTGAAAACTTCATGAAAAATGGTGAATCCTTTTCAGTCTGTACAGTTAGGACAGTTCTTTGTGGTGATGTGCCTGTTGGCCTGGGAGAAGCAGCTCTTCCTCTATTAGCAGAGAAAAAGATCTACAATCTTCAAAAATATTCTTAGCTTTTTCAGCCAAGTTTTGAGTTTGTTCATATATAGTGTAACATTTTGCTTCAAGTTAGTGACTGTTGTTCATGTAGAGCAAGCATCAGCATTTGTTGGAAGCTGGATGTGTTTTCTGTGACTGTATTTCAGTTATATCTGGAAACTTGCTCACTGATATTTTTATCCTGTTCTTGTCTTAGCCCATTTCTAATTTTTGCTCTTTTCTTGCTTGTGTCTGAACAGTTTTGTTATTTCCTGCTGGCTAATGGTTTCTCGTAGTAATGGCTGCTGCTGTGGTAATGGATTTTGATAGACACAATTCAGAGCTTCAGGAAAGCAAAATATGATCTACTTTACAGAAGAAAAATAATTCTGTAGAACAAATGAAAGCCTTTTAGTCTTGTGAAATTTTGCTTTTGCTCTTCTGATGAAGTCCTCCTAGAACCCTGATACTCTGCTATCTTGAAAATAACAAACCCACTGGCTTTACTGAAGACTTATGGCTGTGATTTCTCCATGACAGCCAATGCACAAAAAAATCCCGCAAGGCTGATCAGACTTAAATGCTGACTCAGCTGGTGTATGATGTGTCAGCTCCCAGTCCCTGCTTAGTATAGGACATTTTGTGGGGAAAAAGTAGTTTTCTTCTGCTTCTAGCTGTGTTATAAGAAATTGTGAATTGTCCCTCCCCATTCACTTTCTCTGCGGCTGTCAGTTTATAAACGTCAATCATGCCTCTAGTGAAACATGTCTTTTCCAAGCTGGAGAGTCCCACTGTGTTCGGTTCCTCACACACATAAATTTTCTCCTTAGTTTATTTTTCATTTGGGCGGTGTTGCTTTTGGCACAAGGGAGCTGTCAGCTGAAAGTCCCATGAGAAGCACAGGTCAGAAACTCTCAGCTTTCTCCACCAGGAGCAGTATCTGGAGGCATCAAGGCCACAGAGGCCAAAGTGGTTTCGTTCCTTGCTTCTTTGGACTTGGATGCGCAGTTGAGTGTCACCTAAGAAGACAAGAGGGGCTTGTGCTGATTGCTCGGCTTCCATGAAGTGTGGGCTCTGTGTTCATGGAGGCCAGGAACTGTAGAGCTTTAACTGCAACTGGCAGCTGTTTCCTTGATGACTGTAATCGGGGTATGCATCGATACGCTCTCTTCTACTGTAAGAATATAGACTACAGCATAGAGAGGCAATGCCTATCCACTATGACAGCTGTTTTAAAGTAGCTAAAGTAGTAGTTCATATTATTCTTGAAAATATAATCTGAGCTATTAAGTATTTCTAATTTTATGGCAGATGTTACCCTACCCAAGTAGCAGACCACGGACATATACAAGAGCTACGGTTAAAAGGTTGTAGCCTCCTTCCTTGGTGCCCTCCAATACAGTTCTTGGTGTAGTCAGTAACATCAGATGGTGCAGTGGTGGCTGGCTGGTGCTGAAGTCCATTTTGACCCTTGCACCCTAGTCCATTGTGACAGTATACAGCATGGAGTATATAGAATTATGGAATCATTGAATGGTCTGATTTGGAAGGGACCTTAAACATCCCTTCCAACTCCTCTGTCCCTGTTTGTCTTTGTGTTGCAAGTTCTTTTAAATATTAAAAGCTGGTACTTTAGCATTGTATTTTAAAGACATTTTTCAGATGGTAATCTTTCTAGTTTAAAAAGAAGTCAATGAAAATGCTCTGTGGAATGTGCACATCCAACTGGTATGGTAAACACCAGCAGAACCCACTAGATAATATTCAAAAAGCAGAATGTACAATTTGTCAGCAAGTATCATTCCCAAATTCAATCAGCTACTAAAAAAGTAAATGGTTAGTAATTAGAATTAAGTCAAATGGAAAAAAAAATCAGAATGAAAAATATACAGTGGTTCTGTTATGAATGTCTGGTTATTTTTACTTTTTATTTAAGCGTTAAATAGAATTTTATGTTGATGAAGCACATAGTGTGATGTGCTCAATAAAGAAGTAGCCAAGTGAGGTGGTGTGTAAGAGGAAGAGATCTTTACTTTCCTAGTTTACATTAATGAAAACAGTCTGATTTTTTTCATTAAATGGATAGTGTGTTGAACATCAGCTTGGGAATGTGGCTAATTTTGACTGAGGGCTGTCTTTAAAACAGTGGATGTGCAAAGACCCAGTTTTGTGTGTGTACATAACATAGCTCTTGGAGATTTGTTTTTTTACTTTACAGAAACAATTTTTTCAAAGAAAGGTTAACAGAAAAGGACATTTACTCCTTTCCTCAAATAACAGATTTTTTAGGAGTAGTTCTGTACAGCATGGACTAGATGTCTATTAGGGATTGTGTACAAATGGGTAAGTAGTGCAGCCAGGCTTGAATGTTGGCATGGGGGAGGAACTCGTGTGAGGGCTGACATTCACCTCTGAGCCTGAAGTGTGTTTTCTGTTACTGGTGCCATCAGACAAGGCTTTGTCTTTTCCTAGGCTCTCTGGTACAGATCAGCTCTGCTTACCATGTATTCATAGCAGTGGTTACTTTTAAGTGGCATGTATTGACTGCCTCACAGGATTATATGTCATTGTTTGACTGTATTGGAAGCCTCTGGTGGCAAAACTTCTGCCATTTTGCTTCTTGTAGAGTGGTTACGTCCACATTTCTTTTGGCTCCCTTCCTCTGTATTAGTTAACTTTCCTGAGTCTATGCTTATCAATCCTAGAATATTTATTTAATTGCCTGCTGTGTTCACGTGAGAAATGCAGTTGCAAGGAGTTCTCTGTGAAAATGTTGCACGTTTCTGTTTCATTCAGGATTATTCTTTCAATGTTTACATAAAAGTCTCATTAAATGGCTGGATATAAATACACACTGGAGCATGCACATAACTCCTGTGAATGTGAGTGATTTTATTGATTAGTCTGTTAATTGTATTTGCTGTTGTCTCCCATCCCTTCCAAACATGCTGGCAGACCCAGAAACAATTTGGGTTCCTCACTGGCTGCAATACTCGTGTCGATGACTTGACTTCCTCCTAAGAGTCTGGGCAGGCAGAACCATGTAACCCCTGCTGCTGACTATAGTTGTGACCTTCAGCTTTAATGGTCTGCAGTAGCCTTTGGGATGCAGCCTTCCTGGAAAGGAGGGCTCTTGTTTTTTTTCAGGTTGCTCTATCCACCTTCTCTTCCCGCACTGGCTTGTAATTACATACAAGGCAGTTAAAATCAGATTTTATTTTATTTTTATTCTTTTCCCTGCAAGTGGTGTCTGGGAACCAGACATACTTTCTCCTTCCATAATAATGACATTCTGGGAAGGAAGATACCAAAGATACTAAGCAGGTGACAAGAAGAAAGGATTCCTTCCTGTGCTGAATAGTTGAGCATTGAAATTCTTTAGCAGAGAGCACTGTCAGGCTAACAGCTCACAGATGTTCAAAAAGTGTCTAGACACATGAAAGGAAACTAATTCAAATGGGGAGTATTAATGACACCACCTCTTAGCCCTGAGCCAGAAGCTGGGAAGAGTGTTGTAGAGAAGCATCACTTGCATTACTCCAGTCTGTACAGGTGTCTGTGGCTAGTAGAACCAGGCTGGATGCTGGGTACTGTTGCACCTTTGGTCTGACTTAATGTGGCTCTTCTGTGCTCTTGAGGGCTTTCTTCAAAGGATACTGGCAATAAGAAAACCAGCTGAGGTCTCTAGCTGTATGGAACAGAAAGTGGGAGTGGTTGCAAGCACCAGGTAGCTGCAGCATTGTAGCTTTTTGGAGGATGGGAAGAGTTAAAAACAGTAGTGAATTTCTCTCTTGCTTAGCTTTCTGAAGTCTCCCCTTGGTCTCTCTGCCTACCACCATACATTCCTGAGTTCTAAACCTATGCAACTTTTTTCCCAAGAGGTCCTCCAATAAGCATCATTTTGGACAGGACATGTGGAACTGTACAGTGATCTAGAAGCTGAAGAACTATAAAGCTCTGTGTTAACTGGAAATCTACACAATTTACAGCTCCTAGAAAAATACCCAGGCAGATTAAGAAAATTTATCCCGTTGCTGAGTGTGGCTGCATTTCTTTACTGCTCACAGCTTCTTTAGTTCAGCTGTAGACTGACTGCCCTGTCCCTCAGGCAGGGGCTTGGGGGTGGGTCCCTAATGCTTGCCTGGCCTGCTCGGTCAGGGGCTGTGCTGCAGGTGACACCGTCCCTTTCATGCAACCCTGGTTTTGCAGGGTGAACAAAGGAGAAGGTGACAGTTTCTTCTTTCCTCTTTGTGTTCTTGTTAAGCTTATAGCTTGTAACAACTCGGCCAACCCAGCCTGGCTGTCCTGAGCTAATAAATCTTATGGACAAGGGCACTTGCTCGCCTGTTTGCAACACTCAGTACATGCAGATGCTCTCTTACTGGATCTGAGCAGTAACTCTGCACTGCAAGGCGTGAGCATGCTCTTTTTTTTTTTTCCTAGCCCCTACAATTTCAGGACCATTAATCTATGAACTGATTGGGTAGCAGAATTACCACTCACATCCACAGCACCTCTGACAGCCCATGGGTTGGGTTTCAATTTCATTGTACAGCAGCTTGATTTCTAGCCCCCCTTTTACCCAGTACACATCCCAGTATATTGAATTATGCATTTGCTAATTTTTTTGATAACTACTTCAATTTAATTAATTTACTGGTTTTCATATACTACATGTGTATTTGTGTGCAGGGCAAAAAGGTGCAAAATTTGTTCCTTTTACACCTTCATGCTTTGTGTACTTCTAGAGCACACAGCTCTGTAGCTGCTTCAAATTATGACATACAGAGAATTTGTAGCCTGATTCCAGGTATAGTTATTTTCAGTTAAAACCATAAATATAGTAAAATCACTACAATTGAAAGTATCCTAGTCTTTTTTAGCTTTGATAGTTCTATCAGCTTTCTCAACCCTGTCAGTCCTACTGGGATTATCATTGTTAGTGTTTAGCTCATGCATAGGTTTGTGTAGTGAGCATATCCCCTTTTCAGTGTAAAGCATTGGCTTATGTACTATTGGTTATTCTAATGCATGTAATAGCAAGGTGTCCGAGATCTTGCTGAGCTGTCAAATAACACAGTCAAAAGTCCCCCTTCTTGATGTCCATATTTCAGCTGGCAACCTCCCACAACCATTTTAAGTGGTTTCTTTTGATGAAAATGGTCAAAAGTTCATGGGACCTTCAGTGGCTCTTGCAGTAATGCAGAAGTGGTGAGAGATCCTTTCTCTGATGCAGAGACATGCTCTGGTTTCTCCATGGTGTTGCATTTGCATCGTTTTTGAAGGAAGACTTGAACATGGTTTCTCATAGTAGCTTGGATTGGGTAGTAGCACTACAAAATGCAGAATATCATTCTAGACCACTGGTGGAAAAAACTGAGACTATATGAGTCAAGTGTTAAGTGAAAAGTTCTCATGTTTTGTTTTAGTTTTGGTTTGTTGGGTTTTTGTGTTTTTTTTTTAATCAGTGTAGGTACTGAATCACTAAAGGCTTCAAATTTTATATGTACTGGTATTACTGGAAGTGTGAGATTTTTTTCAAAAAATTTAATTGAAACAATAATAAAGTTCTGATTTTTTTGTCAATTCTGAGAATCCTTTAGATTGAGGCAGAAAGTAAGAAAAACTACTTCTGTTCCACTGTCTCCAGTTTGCTCTAGATTATGCCCAGAGCCTCACATTTATCCCCTTTTGCTGCCACTGGAGTGTGATATTCACAAGAGGGCTGAGTTAGGTCCTTGTTTACTTCCCCGGTCAAATTTAGCCTTAATGATTTTTTTTTCTTTACACTGAATCTTGCAGTGTAAAAGGTAATGAGACAAGGAATACATTGCAGTTGGTTGCAGAGTGCTTTATGGAGCTGCTACTGAAAGAGATGGCAGGGTACAAATAATGCTTGGAAATTCTTATGTAACATCATATTATTTATGCCTTTGCTAAAGTATTTACTGTGAATTGTGAGATATGACCCTTTGATATCTACTTCTAATCCTTCCTCCTCCCATTTCAGATACGACAGAAGGATCCAGTATATAATAACTTTTTAAAAGTTCAAGGGGAATGTTAATGCTTCATAGCTTTTTTTTTTTTAGCTGCTCTTGGATGGTACAAGGATCTAGTTTCTATTTGTGGCTGCTCTTGAATTATTGGTTGCTAATATCACATCCAAATTGAAATGAGGGGGAAGGAAAGTAAAAATGTTATAAAAGTGAGATGATGTGATTTTAGTGTCTAATATTGTGCCACTTGCCAGGAATAGAATAAAATGCTTTCTATTTGGGTACTGAGACTTTTTGTGTTCCATTAGCCCATGGGATGTTCTGATGATGATGAGATATTAACTTACTTGGCCTTGAATGATTTTCTGTCGGAACCTGTGGAAATTTGAATTTACTGAGCCCTGCACTAGTGTAATTTTTTCTTGAGTTCTTCAAAGACATAAAAAGAATATAAGAAAAAATACCAAATCACTTAGTAATCCTCTGTCAAAATTATTGCAAGTTAGCAACGATAAGTATGAATGTATTAATGTTACTGAAAGAAAATATTTGAGTTCTGTTTACTTTCCTCATACAATATAAGACTGATTGTTTTACTTCAGGGCTGTGGCTTGTGCATAAGTGAAACGTTTCCTGACTTTGAACCTAGATTAAACCAAAGCTGAGAAGCGTGTTCCTATCCAAGAACATGAAGAGTTGGAATCAGCAGGAACTGGTAACTTGATGAACTTGGCCACCTTAAAATTGTTTCAGGCAGAGAATAGTCTGTAAAGCCAAATACTCATATGGAAAGTCTAGACCGCATTGAATCAGATGTTATAGCCTCAGCTATGACACACTGATTTCAAGGCCACATAGAGAAGTTAAAAATAAGTGGTCCAATCACCTGCATAATTCAAAGCACAAAATGCCACTTGGTCATTCGTGCTGTGGAGGAAACTCATCTTTCTAGGATGTGAGTAAAAGCTGTCAAGCCTGATCATTTATAGCTGGGCTCGAGACAATCTGAAATTAAAGACTCTAATCAATGAGAAATTCCTTGGTTCCTTTGGTAATTTATCCCACTGTGTTACTCATGCCTGTGACTATCTCCTACTCTGCTGCTGGACTGAGCAGAGGTGTGATTTGAGTGGATGACATGTAGGCTAATGTGAGCCTTTCTGCATCACTGCCTTTCTCCTCATGCACTTTTTTATAACTGTAATTCTCAACTTGATGAAAAATGTGTAAAGTGAAATTAAATTACTAAATTATAGCAGACCCAAGACTACCAGGAAATAAAATTACCAGTGAAGACAATGGAAGGAGAGAATTTCAATTGCAGAAAGTACCTCATCATGCAGTAAATGCTGCAGCTTCTTGGCTGATGGGCAGAAGCAGTGTTTCACTCATGATAATTAGGGTAGGAGTCTTGAAATTATAGAAGTTGTTAAAATTTGATTGAGAATAGAGTTTGGCCACTTATGATCCATTTTTAGTGTATTACTCATATGAAACCACAAAGATTGGTTTATTTTTCAGAACAGATGTCTGTAATGTTTGAGCTGCCCCATCCAAGTGTTCTGGAACTTCTGCTCTTGTGCAGGGTATTTCTTGAAGCTCTGTTTTCAGTGTCTTGGATAGGAAGACGTTGGTTCTGAAGAGTAAGTGGGGAATTTAAGACTGCACAACCAACCTGTATTTTGATCTGGGAATTGAGGAAAAGATGGTAGGAAGATACGTATCTTTCCAGGGAGGCTTAGCAAGGTTTGAAAGGCACATTTCTAACTTCTGGGTCTAGCAGGATTCTTCTTCTTCTGCTGTGCTCACTACTTTGTGCTTTTTCCCTAATACTTACCTGCCTGTTTGGTAACTCTGTGGAGCAGGCAGTTAATTTCTGGTTACTGAACTGAAGAATGCTTTGCAATAGAATCTACTCTGTGGGGTTGGGTTTTCTTAATGCCACCCATCTCTCTCGCCTCTCTATGAAAATCTGACTATAAATGATTCTGTAATTCCAATGTGCAATATGGTGGCACCATTTTTTGTACAGCCAAGCACTCTGTAAAAGTTGATAAACTGTACAAGTGGTATTTGACCTGCTGCTGATCTTTATGGGTTCTTCCAGTTGGCAGCGCAGTGCTGTGTGTGAGATGTTGAGAAGTAATGTCAAATACGTTGCTCCTTTAGCCACATAATTTTGTATTATGTTTCAACTGGCCACACATGCAAGAAAAAGCACAATATAATCTACATCTTTCTTGTCGTGTACAGTATCTTAAAGTATTTTTTAATTTTCTTTACATAGAACAAATGCTTAAGATTATGTATATGTTAAGTACACAACTGGTGTACTAACTGCTGTATTCTGAGCTGTATTCTTAACCAGTGCAAACTGAGTAATTCTTTCTAATTTAACATTATACTGCTCTAGTACCTTAAGGTTCAGGCAATTGTCCCTAACAGTATTTATTTAGTTATTTATATTCAAACGTGATGAGAAGCACAAACTCAACACTTTTGAAATGAGTTTTGAGAGCAAGTGACTGGAGAAGTAAGATGGGTTATCCTGATCCCTGTATGCAGGGGAGATCTTTAACATCCATGTGCTCAGCAGCCAGGGATAGGCAGAAGGGACTTAGTTTTATCCTCTTATCAAGGCTATAAATAACTTTATAATTAAAATATATAGCCTTTAAGTTGAAGATCTGAAGTAATTTCAGTGTCCAATAATATCAATACCTTATTAGACGTACAGTCTCCTAGTCATGTCTGATTTGAGCTGTGTCTGGAGTTTGCTGTGACGACCCTGAATTTTGGCCTTGGGTTCATGGATATTGTGAATTAATAGAGGCATTAACACTGCTGTGCAGCAGCACCTATTTCTGTTGTTGATGTAAATCAGGATCTTAACAATTGCCTGCAGAAGCAGCTTGTAAAGGTGGGGTGTGGTGCAGGGGATAAGAAGTGTCCTCAGTGCTCAGTGTTCACTCATCATCTAAGTGATTTTTTTTTTTACTCCCCCCCCCCGAGGGAATGACAAGAGCTAAGGAAACAGCAAAGGGAGACACGCGGGCTCATGGATTGAGCCAAGAGTAGGAATGAGCCTGGGCCTAATTCAGACTTTAGCTTCTGGAGCCACTGAAGCTCCCTTTCTCAATACTCCTTAAGAATATGCATCTACTTGTCTAAGCTGTAATGTTTTCTAAGCTATAGTAACTACACTGTTCCAACATCCAGTCTTACCTTGCAATGGCTCCTCAAGTCTTGTGTAAGTCATTCTGGGTGAGTAGGAGAAATAATAGCACCAAGACATGTACTGGCAGTGGAGACACTTGAATATAAGGGCATGTGATTTAAAGAAAAGTCACTCTCAGGAGACTTCTGTGCTTCTTGGAGCAGCCTGGACTTTGGTCCCGGGTGTGTTGGCTGGCTGGTGGCTCCCTGCCTCTGCCACTGCTCCAACCCTTTCCCAGCAGCTCCCCAGGGCTTACACGCTGGCTGAGAACAGCACCTTTGCAACCTGCTTCAGCCTGCTTCCATTGCAGTCTCTGACTTTTGACACTACAGGCAGGGACCAAAGGAGGAAAAAAAAACCCAAACAAAAAAATTGAAAGTGTTAAGGAGTTAATGTGCAAACCTGGGTGGATGTCCTGGTCCAAATGGGAGCTCTGCACTGCTGCGGCAGCGCGGATTCCCAGCGTGCGAGCCAGCCTGTTTAAAGATGGTATCTCTGTGCTGCACTGCGTCCTGCAGCATCAACACACCCACTGTCTCCTGCTGTTTGATTCCTCCTCTGCTCAGGGAAATAGGACTTTTGTAAATACAAACATAGTTGTGTCAGAGGAATTTGTGGATCTCTAATCAATTGCTTCTCTTTCTGAAGGCAGCCCCCAAACCACCGATTCCAATAGTGTACATCAGAAAAAGTAGCAATACCATAATATTCAATACATAGACACAAATTAGCAATCACTTTGGCTTGGTTTATGCTTCTATTTCATGCTTTTTCTTCTAAAAGCTTTTCTTCTGATGCTGCCTTTACTTGCTGCTTCAAGATAAGTACTCTGTGGTGTGACCTCAAGCTTGTTTCTAAGATCTGACAAAAAGAGAAAACTGAGAGGAAACTGAAGGACAATGTCTGTGACAAATTAAGTAGAAAACCTCTAAGAAGATGGTACTAAAATTTCTATTAGCTAGCGAGAATTTTGCTGATTCACACCTGCCACAAATGTAGCCTGACAAAGAGGAAGACTTAGGGAGAGATGATGGATCAAGTGTTTTGGCTGTGCAGAGGGACCAGGGAGGGAGCCCAGCATGACCCACTTCTGGAGACAGTGGGCACTTGGTGTGTTTGCTAACTGGGTCTTTTCGGGTGAATTGAGAGAGGCTTCCTCAAATCAGAGCACATACAAGAGCTGGCCACTTTGGCAAAGGTTGCCAAGATCTATAAGCACCTTTAAGATAGTAGTAGAAATGTGGCAGGGGAGTGTTGCTCTGCCTGTATCTGTTGGAAGACAAATTATTACCTGAATTTAAGTGCAGGGAAATTCTAGGCTCTGGCAGGTGTTGGCTGGCAAACCTCCACGTGGTAGCTTGGAACACCACTGCCCCCAGCACTCTGCATGTCCTTGCTGTCAGGGACCTGCGCCCTGGCCCCAGGTTCTGACAAGGGACTATGGGCACATGTCACCTGCATCAGTTTTCCATCCTGAGCTCTAATGCAAACCCCCCTTTACCAGATGATGATGGTAAGGCCAGAGTTTGAGCTGAGTTGCTCATCTGTGGCTGGTGCAGAAGGAATAGCCAGGGCAGCAATGTCCTCAGCAGTGGCAGCTAGAGTCAGCCTGATGGCCTGTCAGAATAAATAGTCCAAATAATTACCAGCAAGTGGATTCTTGAAGAAACACCTGCAGAACCTGTCAGGTTTGCTTGCTTATGAGCTTCCTCTCCTTCTGAAGTAGCTGAACAGTGACAGCATTTTAAAGTAGCTGTTTGTGTGGCTGCCTGTGCTTCACCTCTATCCCTGGAAAGCTGATGACACCTCATTCTGGAGGTCATCCCTAAGCATGTGGAGGAAAAGAAGGTTTTCAGCACAGCGACGTGCTAAAGCAGTGTCTTCAAATGGTGCTGTGATCTGACAACTAGCTAAGTTATGGTGCTTTTTATTTAAGGCACTCGATCAATCTGATAGACTCGGAGCAATTCAGATTGGAAGGGACCTTGGGAGTTCATCTGCACATTACTAGTCTTCCCAAGTAAAATGTATTAGCTTAAACCTTTTTGCTGAGGTGTTTAGTGAAGCTGCATTACTTCATAGCTCTAAGCAAGTATAGGGAACTAAAATAGAAAAAGAAATTCATGGAAAGGGGAAGCAGGTTGAAGGGAAGGTAATTAGACAGCTGTTGATTAGTCCATGTGACAGTGTAGTTAAAGGATGTGGCCAGAACAGCCACAGGTAGGATGGTCAATTTGAAGAAAGATTTTTAAAACCAAGTCTGACAGCAAGGGCTGAAACTTGAAGAATGAAGTGATTCTAACACTGGAAGTACTCAAAGAATGGTTTACTCAACAGTAGTGAAGATCCTGTTGGCAGCAGTTTAAAAAAAAAAAAAGACAAGACCATCTTCACAGAGTTTAAGGCGAGATCACAGAAGGGACTAGCTAGAGAATTGTTTTAGGACACATGTAAAGAGAAAAGATGGACAGAAAATAGAGATAAAGAGCAGAAGGGCAAAGTGTTTGTTAATCAGGCAGCAAAACGAATGATGACCAGTGGTGTGAGACAGTTTTTTGTGCTCTCGGCTTTGGCACAGAGCCATCCACCATGGTGGTGAGGTCTTGGGTATGAGACACTATTTTGAGGCGCCTGCTTCAGCACTAGGTGGCTAGGTTAGCTGAAATTTCATGGGTCAAACCAGGTAACTAGATGGACTTTTAGCTGTCCCTGGAGCCACTGAATTTTTCTGTCTAATGAATTGTCTTCCTCCTGTAGCTCTGGGTAAGACCCTGAAAGAAAAACCTCATAACCTCTGTAGAAAAAGACTGTTCTGCCTTGTGGGTCACATCGCCTGGACCTCATGTAGTCCATAGATGGAAGTTTGCATGACTTCTGCCATCACGTTTGCATGCTTGTTAATTTACATCTTTGTACAATTTCTGATAGACAGTTAATTATAGTTTTTCTGTTATGATAATGGACTTAAGTTCATACGGTGTGTTTCAGATGAGCTGGTCTGATATTTCTGCTACCATCAAGTGAAGCATGATGGTTAAATGCCTTATCACATTTACATCTGACAAAAAACTCAATTTGTTATAAATCTTATTTATACACTTCTGCTGAAAGCTTTAATGAACAGTAGGTCTTCTGAAGAGCCTAAGGACTGGAGAAGAACCCATGTCACTCATGTTTTCAAAAAGAGCAAGAAGCAGGACTCAGAACTGATTACAGGCCAGTCAGGCTCACCTCCATCCCTGGAAAGATGATGGAATAAGCTCATTCTGGAGGTCACCTCTAAGTATGTAGAGGAAAAGAAGGTTATTGGGAGTAGTCAGCATGTATTCACCAAGGGGAAATCATGCTTGACAAATCTGATAGCCTTCTATGGTGGTGTGACTAGCTGGGTAGATGCAGGGACAGCAGTGGATGTTGTCTACCTCAACTTCAGCAGGGCTTTTGAGACTGTCTCCCATAACATCCCTATAGGGGAGCTCTGGAAGTGTGGGTTAGATGAGTGGACAGTGGGGTGGATTGACAGTCATTTGAATGACTGAGCTCAGAGGGTTGTGATCAGTGGAAAGCAGCACCACAGAGGAGGACCTGGAAGTCTTGTTGGATAAGTTCACCACAAGCCAGCAGTATCTTCTTGTGGCCAAGAAGCCCAGTGGTATCCTGGGGCACATTAAGAAGAGTGTGACCATCAGGTCAAGGGAGGTGGTTCTCTCCCTCTACTCTGCCCTAGTGAGGCTGAATCTGGAATACTATGTATGGTTCTGGGCTCCCCAGTTCAAGAAAGATGGAACTATTGCAGAGAGTCTGGAGATCTATGAAGATGATTAGGGGACTGGAGCACTTCTGTGATGAGGAAAGGTTGAGAGACCTGGGTGTGTTTAGCCTGGAGAAGACAGATGTCATCTTGTCGATGCTTATAAATATTTAAAGGGCAGGTGTCAAGAGGATGGGCCAGTCTCTTTTCATTGGTGCTTAGTGATAGCACAAAGGGCAATGGAGACAAACTGGAACACAGGAAGTTCCACCTCAACATGAGGAAAAAAAACTTCTGAGGGAGACAGAGCCTGGAACAGGCTGCCCAGAGAGGTCATGGGTTCTCTTTCTCTGGAGACTTTAAAAACTCACCTGGATGTGTTCCTGTGTGGCCTGCCCTGGGTGATCCTGCTCTGGCTGGGAGGAGTAGAACTAGATGATCTTCAGAGATCTCTTCCAGTCCCTTGCTGTTCTGTGATTCTCTGTTCCCTATGGTTGCTCATGAAGTCATTACTGAATGGTCAATGAAGTTAGGCAATCAAGCGCTTCCACGAAAAGCTGAACACCATTTAATTTGTCATAACAAGAAAAGGATGTTATTTATTAAACAAGAGGTCTGTTGATGCAAGTATGACAAGTCACAATGTAATTGGTGCTTTTCTTTTGTGATATTAATATACATGTTGTCCCTTTACTTTTTGATGATGTAATTCCCCATGACTCCTTTCCCCCTCAATCTACCCCACAGGAAGCTCCTCTCTAAGTGATATATTTTTGGAAAAGTAGGACAATTTCAATTCTTCCTCCCAGAAAGGTGCCTTCTCATCAGGCTTCTGAGTCATCATGGCTGTGACTCACATGGCTTGCTGTCATGAAGATGAGTCACTCCAAATTTTCTGGCATTAAGTCTATCCTACTGTCTATCGGTGTGGTATCTGCTGTACACTGAGAAATGTTCTGAGCCACACAGTTGTAAGGCGACATTAGGGAGGGGTAACAAAAGAGAGGGAAAATCTTTAAGCAAGTGATGGTTGGTTTGATTTATCCTTTTGGGGAGAGGGAAAGGTGGAGGAAGGTAACTGTGATGAAGTATAGATTATTCTGATGACATCAGCAGATGTTATTCCTTTGCCAAGTTCCATGTGCAGCAATTTGGGAGTTAGTGTTAAGACGAGACTCTTTGCCACTTAACTGCAAGAAAGAGAAGTCTTTAAGAGGATGAAATAATTGATATCTGAGAAAGATAAGCCTTTCCCCCCTCCAGTAGCTGTAGGAAGCATGTCAGCAGCTGAAGCAAAAGCTAAAGAAGCTGGATAGTGATCATGTACTACGTAAACCAGGAGAGTACATACTACTTTCGTGACCTGTTATCTGTTTTCTTCAGAGGACCCAGAGAAGAGTGTTAACAGCAAAGATGGGGTTGCTTTGATCATTTGACTGTAGACATGCACTTTGAGAAGGCTCTCCAGAGGCTGGGCAGGTTGTCTCTTGATGTTCCCCTATTTGGCTTTTTCTTTGCTTTGCCCTTTTCTTCAAACAGGGGAATGGTACTTAGGCATAAAACCAGCGGGGGAGGAATAGTGTATCTATATGTCTTTGGATTTGTCCAAGAGGAAACAGGCTGAAGGGCTTCAGCACCCTGCAAGGTAAACTCTTGTAAAGCTGGGCACTCCTGAGTGGCTGAGCTCTACTTCACCACTTGAAGGTGGGAGCTCAAAAGATGCATCAGAAAGGGCACTGGGTTAGGAGGCAGATTTAGATTCCATTCCCTGCTCTGCTGCTGACCCATTGCATGACTTCTGGCAGGTCACCAAAGGCAGCAGAGAGATTTCTTTCCATGCTGCTGAGTCCCCCCTTCATTGCAGGTAGCCTTCTTTTATTTTTTTCCAATGGAACTTGCCATGCCTCAGTCCTCTAATTTAAAACACAGCTGGAGGAAGAGCTGCTGCTGGTATCCTCATTCTGCAATGGCTCGGTAATTAAAGCTCTCACTCAGGATAAAGGAGACTAGATTCCAGTATTTTTCTTTCTGAGTAAATACAAAAGCACTCAGATCAGAGGAGTAATGTGCTACCACACTAGTTGTGTTCTTAGCTGGGACACTCACCTCTCTCGACTTCATGCCACTGTGTAACCAAGGATTCAGGATGAATAGTAGAGGGGAAAAGGGTTGGGGAAAGCACTGTTCTGTAGCCAGCTTGTCAGGGACCTCTGTAGGTAGAGAGGAGACTTGCCTTCTTCCTGCTACATATGAATTTCTTTGTCTTGTACAATAAATCTTTCATTCTGTTTGATGGTGCTTCAGCTATGTGGCTGGGGAAGGCTCCGTGCCTCCCGCCCTTTCATCTTTTTTTCCCATGTGCCCAGTCCAGAGCCTGGTGGTTAATACTTTTTGATGGGGTTTACAAGTGTGGGTTTGAACCTTGTTCAGACAGGAGGGAGTTAAACCTTTGTCTTTCCATGTCCTGTGCAACTGCTTTAATCCAAAAACTATTACAAAAATGGGGGAAAGGGGCAGATGCTCATCTAGGCAACTGCAGCTGCAATTTGTGTTCCAGCCAGGCTGCGCACCAGGTACAGGAGGAGTAAGGTCAGGAGTACTTAGCTTCTGCACCTTCCTCAAATGTCAGCATCTGTTTGAAGAGTGTTAAAGCCTGGGGTTAGCTTTTGCTAAGGGACGCTGTCAACAGGCTTAGTGCCTTCATTCAGTATTGTAGCACCCAAGGTCTGTACTGTCTTTACAGGGGATGGGTGGGTCATCAAGGATAGCAATGGAAGAAGTGCTAAGGCTGAAATCCACCTGCCATTTTCAGAGGGCTGGAGCACCTCTGCTAAGAGGACAGGCTCAGGGAGTTGGGTCTGTTCAGTCTGGAGAAGAAAAGGCTCTGGGAAGACCTTATAATGGCCTTCCAATACCTGAATGGGGCCTATAAGAAAGCTGGGGAGGGACTTTTTATAAGGGTATGTGAAGATAAGAAATGGGGCAATGGTTTTAAACGAGAGTGGGGTAGATTTAGATTAGACGCTGCAAAGCTCTTTACTGTGAGGGTGATGAGGCACTGGCCCAGGTTGCTCAGTGACATTGTGGATACCTCATCCCTCGAAGTGTTTTAAGACCAGGCTGGATGAGGCTTTGAGCAACCTGGTCTGGTGGGAGGTGCTCCTGCCCATGGCAGAGGGGTTGGAACTAGATGATCTTTAAGGTCCCTTCCAACTTAAGCCATTCTGTGATTTTTGGATATGTTTCTGAGTGGATTGAGGTAATGGATGCTCAGAGCTGAAGGCTGGGCTTGCCTTCTCTGAAGATTTTTGTCACGCAATCTTAAAAGGTTTCAGACTTGACCAAGATGCTTGAGCTTCCCTGCAGCATTATCATTACTTTAGAGCCATCTTTTCAGAAGATAGCAACAGTGAAATGGACAAAGAGCTTTCCTTGGGGCTGTTTGCTCAAAATTAGAGAAACATTTAAAGTAATTAAAAAATTAAAAAAAAAATTCTTTTGTTGCAGAATTTGCAGAGTTCTTTCTTCTTTTTTATGGCACAGTCATGTTTTACAACTTTATAGAAGATAATTTGAAAGAATACAAATCATTCCAACTTAAAAGTATTTGTTGTAACATAAGTCTAACAACTACAGAAATATAATATCCCAACACTTCCAAACACATGTTCTGGATTTGAGTCAAATAATTTCTATGGTCACAAACTAGTTGGCCGTGTCCCTTTAAATTTTGCCATCGCACTGCTTTTATCAAGCTAACTAGTGCAGTAGGCAGTGCCATGAAGAAGCTTGAAGCATGCATATTTTATGAGTAGTTCAGAGAGCTGCCATACAAAAGGAGAAGTAGGCTATGTGTACAGTATTATCACCTCACCTATCGTAACCTTCTCGTGGATGTTTTTAGACGAAAGAAAAGCTGCAGCGTGTGATCACTGCAGAGCAGGGTCAGAGATCATAGGAAGGGGGAGGAAAAGGATGACTTAAAGTGTCTGAGGATGCTTCTTGTCACCTTGGTGCATGCCATCACATCATCAAACTCTGTTCAGAGCTTTATTCTGAGGTTATTATTGGAGTAATTCAGAGCATATTAACCCCCAACACTAACTTCTGGGGCTTTTTTTGTCTAAATAACATGAAATTTTGGCTATTTCCTTCTTTTTACTCTGAACGCTCTTGAAAGCTGGGAGTTGCATAGGATTTATAAGACCTACAGTATCCTCTTACTCAGTTTCTATCAACCCCTGTAAAAGCAGCTTTTCCCTTTAACAAGAATGAAGAGAAATGTTTGCTAAAATGAAATGCAGTAGTTGCCTGTTTAAAAATAAAACAGCACAGTCTGCATCCTTTTAATGTTTTGACTCCTAGAATATTTACAGGTTAATTCAACTATAAAACACAGTTGGGAATACTAGTTTAGATGTAGCATTATGCAAGTAAAACTAGGCCTGCACTACACCTTGTGTTTGCCAGGCCATGCAGAAATAAGTGGAGTAGTATTATTTTATCCAAATAATACAGGAAGAACTGCAGCAGGCACTAGCCATTGACAGGCGGTGGCGGTGAGGGACAGAGGTGACTTCTGCACAAGGCACAGATGATGTGTGCAGGGTGCTTTGGGACCCAGGTGGGTGTGCAGTGAAGCCAGCGGAGCTTGCACCTGCTGCTGGGGCCGAGTCTTAGGAGCTGTGCCAAGCTGTGACCAAGCACCCCGCGTGTCTAACTCCCAGGGTTTGGTGCCCAGGAGTCTGTGAGCCCTGGGGTTTGGTGCACAAGTTGTTTCTAACCTGTGAATAGCCATAGGCTGCTGAGCACTCTGGCTCTAGAGTTCATTTCAGATTTCCTGTGAGGTGGCCTTGGAGGACTATTTATACAGAAGTCTTAGAGGTGCTGTTAAAGCAGCACTCGCTGGAATTATTTCCCATTATTTACTCACAGGCTTTGTTTCTATGCCATCTCTTCTTCCTGCTCCCATCTGGCTAACAGTTGAAGTTGCTGATCATACCATGTGTGGTTATCCAACTGCTTCAGCTGGCTTCCTTCCTCAGCAGCAAAAATGTGTGAGTCCAATGTCAACTGTTGGGCCCTTGTTTCTTTCTTATGATGTCTGCTGCTTTTCTTCTCTTGATTTTTGTTGAACCAAAGTTCACCATGCTCAGGCTTGAGCAGATCTGACACTTGGAAAATTCTTTTTTGCTTCTTGTCTATATAGGATCACTATCAGGAGAGCTCAGAAGAACTACTCTGAGCAGTACACCTTCCTCATGGCAGCTGTTGAGACAGGACATGAGCTGCCTCTGGCATGATGGGGTTGAACCAAATGGACCTCAGCAGAAAAACACACATTCTGAGTAAATATTTCACTCTATTGACTTCGGGTACCTTACATGGAGATGAGTTCCTGACTTCCTGCACAGGGCATGTGAGCCTGGGCTTTGTGCTGTGGATGTACATTGTTACAAGGGTTACTTCAGCAGCAGGCACTCAGAATAAGCATCTGGATTTGTCCCAAGTCCAGATCTAGCCTGTGTCCTGAATGAAGAGGGGAGACAGCCTTGGATCATACAGTTATAGATATCCTGTGATTCTGCTTTTTTCTCAGTGTTTGCTGGCCATTCTAAATTCCTTTCCTTGCTGCTGGTCCCAGATAAAGTAGTCCTGTAAAGGTCTGAGAAACATGAATTTCAGGGCCATGGGGCAGAAGTAGAAGACAAGTCATCTCAGAAAGTCTGTTGCCAGGTGGCTTAGCTGGAAATGGCACCAAAATGAATCTGGATATGGTTTCTAAAATGGAACATTTAGTCCCATCAAATCAAAGGCAAGTAGATGCCAAATATTTATGGTACATGCCTTGAGAAGGGTAGCTAATGCAGGGTAGTCAGAAATACAGCTAATGACATGGCTGTGAAAGGACAGTCCAAGGAGACTGCCACAGAGAGGTATATGTGGCTCACTAAAGAGTGGAGTATCACCAGGAGCATCACAGGCCGTGATCAGGAATGGCCTCCACCCCCTGGCATGGTGTGGGTCTCGGTGAGCTGTCTCGGAAAAGTCAGAAAGCCAGGGGAACCACAAGAGAGGAGTGAGGCTGCAGTTTGCTCTCCCCAGCTTCACCTGGAGCAACCTTTCCAGTTGATGTGCCCTGAAGGAAGGAGCTGTGACTGAGCAGATGGGCTCCTGGGAGCCATGGTGCAGTGCAGGACCGGGGCTGAAAATGCATCCTGAATTGTTGTTCCTTCCTATCGGTCAGAAGCTGCATCAGAGTTGGTCAGAACTTGGAGCAGACAGTTCATAGTTTATTGTAGTTCTTTGAAATACAACCTCTTAGGTATATATCATATTTGAGACAGACTCTTTTCTGCAAGTAAAGCATGAGCAAAGACTCTAATTAGGGGAAGAAAATTTTCTTTAGAAGTGGGGACATAGAGAGCACTAACCACTTGTCCTTCTATGATCCTCTCCTAAAACTGTCCACAAGTCCAGAGCAGTGGTTAGACCAGGTTCTCTTACTAGAACCTCTGCTTCCCCAAATTGCTCTGAATAAAGGTCATTTGTCTGTTCTGTGGAAAGTCAGGTTTCTTTTTTCTCCAGAAAGTCAGGTTTCCATGCTCCAGGGTCACTTGGTTACTGGGAAGCAACGCCATTGCCCGTTTTCACCATGCTGAACACCTGCATATTTGTACCAGAGAAACTTAACATCTCCCTACCTTTTCTTTTATTATTTTTTTACTGTTATAGGAGTTGTAAACACTGACCTCTTTACAACCAAGTCTTTGCTGTTGCTTTGTGGCTTGTATAGGTCATGTCCATCCCTAACAGCCTGATAATGCGGTGGGGAGAACTATGGGTGTTATGTCTATGAGCGAGTTCACTTGGTTCGCACCATCTGTTGAATGAGCAGAGGAGCTGCCTCTGCAAACTCTCCAAGAGTGGTGGACCTCTTGCCACTGCCACAAACTGCTCCAATGGCAGGAGGCGACCCCTGGCATCACTGTGATTCAGGGAAAAGGTAATACAGGATTTCATTTTTATGTTGAATAACAGAATGGGTAACAGCTTCTGATGGGAATGAATAGCAGGTGTAATGACAGAAATGATCCTGGGGCAGATTGAAGTTATTCCCATATGGTCTGGGGAAGATTTGTGTTAATAGATGAATATGTAATTAATGGGGGGGATGGAGGGAGAAGTACCACTACTCGAGTAACCTTGGCCTAGCTGTGTAAAGGAGCGATGAATTGGGGAAGGAGTAAGCAACAAACAGCAAAGATGCTGTGCAACCCAGTTGTCTTCTACAGCAAAATAAAACCACAGAATGGTGTGGACTAGGTTTCTTCAGAAATCTTTGTGGTGTCTTTGTGTTGGTATTTATATAAAGCTCTGTTCAAACACCATAATGAGGACAGAATTTTTCCACTCATTCTGACTGTATTTGCACAACTTTGTGGAGTGTTTTGTTGTGCTTGTTGGGGTTTTTTGTTGTTTGGGGTTTTGTTGTTGTTGTTTCATGTTATTTAGTTATTTCATGTTTACTAGTTAGATCTGAGCAAACTGAAAATCATACAGGTTGGCTTTAGAAATGGAATTCTTGGGTATGGCTTTTCAGAGACGTTCACAAAATATTTTGGTGGCTAATTCTTCGCTTAGCTGTTTCTCCATAATCTAGTTTTCCAAGTTCAAGCCCTCTCTTTTGTTTTTCTTAGAACACATATGTCACATTTTCAGTACCCTTATATATGTTACAAATACATGGCATGTGTCATTTGGTTTTCATTGTTTGCACCATTATTTCTGTTGGTAAACTTGTTGGCTGGTTATACGTTGGAGTTTGGATAAGGGAAGATTCAGTGAAACTTTTAATCATTCCAGAGTATTAGATGAAAAATATGACAAAGTCTGCTTTCAACAGTTTAAAACAATTCTTACAAGTGACAAAAGATAATGCATATTTGGAATGACTGCTGTTTATATTGCTAGATAGCTAAAGAAAACATGATTTCTTATTTGTGAAAGCAATAGAGTGTTTCCTAATATAAACACTTGATTAGTTTCTAGAAAAGTGCTTTTTTGCATTGTACATCTGCAAATGGAGGAGATATATATTATATACAATAAATAATTTTATATATTTCCTTTTAAGGAAAGTCACTTTGAGAGAAATATCAACATTGTGTGCTTTCAGTCCACAGCCCCTGAGAAATGAAATACCATGTAAATCCCAGAGGGAAAAAACCTTCCTTAATTTAGGTGAAAGTGTAAATACATATCTGCTAATTAAAAATCTTAGTGTGTTATTAGAATTTCCCAATACACTAAAAAAAGCAAATCCTAAATTCAAACAGAAGGCTAAGCACAAATGCAAATGTGTACCCAGATCTTCACTGGAAAGAGTTAGCAGCACACAAATCAAACACATTTTTATCTGTCAGTAATGAGAATGGCAAAACCCAACAGCGGTTTATTCAACCTTGAACTTGATTTATTTTTTTTTAAATGAAAAAATGACCTTAGGGGATTGACACTTTAATTCCTATGTTTGCTTGCTATTTATATGTTTCTATTCTAACACTGAAACTTCTTTGTGAAGACATCTAACAATTATTAAATCTCTAGAGAGTTACTAAGAGGAAAAAGAAAATGCAAGTCACTTGTGTTCTAGACTCTGACTCCTGTTTCCCCTAGAAATCTTTTCACACCATTGTTGCACTGCTTAGAGGACAGCAAAGACACATTCCTGGTATATGAAGAAAGAATATAGGTGTCTTGCTGTGTGCTTGCTTTTAAACATAGCAAATCAGAACATTTTGAAATTAATCTACTGGGAAAATGAGATTAGAAAATATGTGGGGTTTGTTTTGTTTCGGTTTTGATTTTGTTTTTTATAAGCAATTCTCTGTACTCCATCCTCTTATTATATCTATAAAGTTGCAACTGCAGCCTTGGTTGAGATTGAGGACAGTCTGATTACCAACTGTCTGTCTTATCCAGGTGCAGCAGCCCTCCAGCTGGGAGGAAATTTCCAGTGATTCTCAAATTGAAATGATGCAGGTTGAGGCTGCCCAGCTTTCTATCAGAGCTACAAATGTGGCAGATGATGGCTCAAATGCTGCTGTGTTTTCTGGCTGGGTGAAGGTCAGTGGTACTTAGCGAATTGTTCAGGCAGCTTTGTATTATCTTTGGGGTTTGGGGCAGATTCTTTCAGGCTGCAGACAAGTGACCTTCCTGGTTGGGAAAGGTCCATAAAGAAACTCTTACGCTCTTGCTTATGGTGATTATTAATGTTTTCTTTTTTTAGAAGGGAAGGATAGAATATCTGATGGTGAGGCCACTGGGTAAATTTGCTCAGGAAGATGTTTTTTGTAGGTGATAATAAAGGTAATTACTGATAAATATGCAGTTAGGATTATATTATTATCCTTGCTTAGTTGCTGCTTTGAACAGGACAGGAGCCATGCTGGGAAGAACATGTCATGTCAGTAGCGGTGGGCATGAGTGCCTTGGAGTGTTATCAAATAAAGCAACTGATAGCTAGGGGAGAGAAATGATTCTTAAGAAAAAGAATTTTGGTGTTTTGTTTTGGTTTTGGTTTTTTCTGATGATTTCTGCTTTTAATTGAAGTGTCAAATATATCGGAAACTCTTAGGTTTCTACAGTCACTTCTCTGTCCAGGTCATACAGTTGAAGTTGTGATTGCAGAGATGTGCAAGCTCAACAGCAGAGAAGTGCTGAAATCTCCAGTAGTGTCCAGTCCTGCTCTGGGATAGTCAGATCTCTCCAAATTTGTGGCCACGCTCCAAAACCCAAAGCTGCAAAACAGGGAGACTTCTTGGAAGTGTTTGGGAGGCCAGCCATCCAGGTTAAGAAAGGACAGTCTTGCAGCTTGGTGGGTAATGAGCGCAGAATTTAGGGTCTGCGAGTATTGGGAGTAGGGGGAAAGTGTGTTAATCTTGGATATATTTCTATTGTAATTTTAGCCTGGTTTCCCATGGAGAAGACACATTGGCAACTGTGTTGCGTGGCTGTCAGGTTGTCTTATGCGGAACTTGGCCAATTGACAGTGATGTGGAGGTCACAAATATGTTATGGTCCTGCACATTTTGTGAATGGAAATGAGTGTAGGAGAGTGAAAGATCTCCATGAGGTGAAAGACATGGGGCTACTTATCTGTTTCAGACAGGAGAAATCGATGTAGTAAGTGTCTCAACCAATGTGAGATGATTCAAGTAGAGCTCACAGTGAAACATGAGGAATGTCAGTTAAGAAACCAGACTTCCTTCACTGTAGAGTGGTTTTTTTTAGATGGTAACAAAGGCATCCCAGAGTAGTGAGAGAGATGTTAAATCCTATTGTCACCTACTCTTTATATAGCCTGAGGACTAAAAGCAAGGACTTTATATTCTGTCCATGCTATAAAGCACTGCACAGTCTGGGCAGGCATTTTTGAGAGAACTAATTTCTAACAAAATTCAAGGGACAAAGCCTTGTGCCAACCCACAAGCTGGCTGAATTCTTTCCTGCTAACCACAAAGGGTATCTCTGCAGATCGCTTTGATGGGGCTCTGTTCCTCTGTGGCCTTTTAACTATTTGCTATTCCAATAGCACATAAATGGGTAGTAAAGTGTTATACAAAGCAGCATTTCACTTGCCAGCTGCACCCCTTCTCTTGATGCTTCCCACTAGGGAGCCCTTGAGTTAAATGGTGCATAGTCAGCTGGCTGCATTTTTCTTCTCTCCCATGCAAAGACTTCACCTCATTACCTCCCAGGTGAAACTGGGGCTGTCTGCATCAGCAGCCTGCTTCTGATTTCAAAAAATAAGTTAGGATTTATGACTGTTCACTGTGGAAGGCAGGGGCATTGGAGCACTAGCCTATTTTAAATCTATTATACTAACTTCTTGTTGCAGTTGCTGCTTCTGGAATTAATTGTTCTGCTTTCTTGGTCAGTTTTGTTTTCAAATACTGCAGTATAAAGTTGAAAAACAGGAAAGGGGAGGAACATTACAGAAGACAACACATATTAAAAAAATCTTCTCTGTGACTTCTGAGAAATAGCACAGTAATCTGAGGTACAACATTCAAATAGTGCTTTCAGCTCTTCATTTCTCAATTTAAAAAGTGTATAGCTAAATATCTAAGTATACAGAACATAAAAATGCACTATTAAAAGAAGGGGGAAGAATACTGGTTTGTTTGCTTCCCTGTTCTAGCAGCTTTTTAGATAATGCAAATGGAAAGCTTTTTAATTGTCTTTGCAAGATACATTTGAAAATCCATCAATCCTGTACCTATTATTCTAAACTAGTTATTTAAAAAGATGTAAATCCTCTCAATTCTATGGAGTTGAGCAGTGACAAATAATTACAAGTGTAAGCTAGGATCAAGTGTATCTGCAAATAAAGCCTGTGCTCTCCCAGGGCTTCTGCAGCTTGAGTGTGCCTGAATCCAGGCTGCCCAGTGAGAGGTTCCTTGGCATTCATCTCCTAGTAGGTTAATCCTATGCTGACAACAGTTAAGAAGAAATCTTGTTTTCTTCATTCTCCCTCAGCATTTAGCATAACCTATTTAATACAGAGGCAACAACTAACTAAAGAAAAAAATCATGAGCTCAGCTCTAAAATCCAATGTAGAAACCAAGGCAGTTGAATCATGTGGAGCAATTTGTTTATTTAAGGCAGCTGCAGGCTAAGAATGAGCAGAGGGGGAAAAACATTCTCAGATAATGTCCCCAAGCATAGTTTCATACTTCTGCACGTGGTGCTATTTGCGGTGCCTCATGGGCCCCAGGTGGGAGAATTGCTTCCCACAGAGCCCTTGGGAGCTCTTAATGTGACAATGCAGTACCAGGTTGTGTGGCTCATTTCTAATCCCCTCAAAGGTTACCAGCTTTCCATTGGCAACCACTCTCGAAGACATGAAAAGTACTGAAAATGCAGTAATACAGATTGCTTGAGAAGTAGTGCCTTGGGAAGCTGGCAGAAGTGGTGTGGAATTGTAGGGACTGAGGATGCTCACTTTCTCTATCCAACCTACAGCTGCTTCCATGTTTGTGTTCTCTTTTGATTGCATGGGTTTCTCTGCAAAAATAGCTAACTCATAGACCTGCTTGATGACTTCTTGATTCATAACCATTTCATGTGTCCTGTGTTGCATGACTGTGGTTGGGGTTGTCCTTCATATCAAAAGTGATAACAGGTTTGATTTTAGACATATCAAACTCAGTGAACAAAGGAATGGAAAAGAAAAGCAAGAAGCAGGAAAAGACACTGAAATAATATTTAAAAAGAAAAGGTGTGGGGGGAAGAACAACAGAGCAATTCCTGCAGGCACAGCTCAGGGCTGTAAAGATGCCTCCCAAAAGAGAAGGGCTGTGGAGGGCAGAGAGGAGAGGAGCCAGCACTAAGTGGGAAAGCCCAGGAAGAGCATCTCCCAGAGCTCAATAACTGTGACACCAAACTACCTCACCCTTGCCTGCTTCTCCAGGCTGTTTCTTGGTCAAGCATCATGTGTTTCTGCCATCCACTGTTCTCAAGAGTGCTATAAACTATTTTGTTGCTCTAGTGGAACATGTGAAAACCTAGAGTGCACCTTGAACGGAAGAGGTGTGTGACAGAAAATGTAAGAGGGGTGTTTTAGTGTGATGAAATGGGAATTAAGTTTTACACATCAACTGTACCCTACTAGTGTCACTTAATGAATCACTTAAATAAAGTGCTGCCATGAGGCATGGAGGCACTGAGGAGGTGTGAATGGAAGTAGCCTGACGGAAAAAGAATCTCACCTCTCAGATGCACCCTGAGGCACATTTCAGAGACTTGAACTAAAATGCCCAGAGATCATTCTGCTGTGGTGTTCTGGGAGTCTGAGAGAAACCACTCCCAGAACAAGTTTGAATGCCTGAGCAGTCTCTGGAGATGTGAAAGGGAAGTTTGGGCCCTTCAACACAAGGGAAGGACCCAGACCTGGGATGCCTACTGCACCATGGTAGATGTAGGTACTCTTGGTTTTTCATCATCCAGTGGGAGACTACCATTTCTGCAGCCACTATTGAACCCTTAATTCATACAGAATTATCTCATCAGTATTTCTCACCAGAGTGGATTCAAATAACTAAACAGTTTAAATATAACCCATACACTTCCTATTTTGCAAATACTAGAATCACAAAATCATTTAGGTTGGAAAAAACCCTTGGGATCATCGTGCCCAACCATTAACCCTACTCTACAAGTTCTCCCCTAGACCATAT
>JANIJG010014018.1:0-54123 GCA_024611175.1 Megaceryle torquata | reverse complement strand
AGCACTGATCCCTGGGGGACTCCACTAGTTACAGCTCTCCAGCTGGACTTGGCACCATTGACCACCACTCTCTGGACACTATTGTCCAACCAGTTACTAATCCAGTCTCTGACCACACCTGGCTGTGTATGAGGTGAACAGCATCTTGGACTTGCAGGGAATCAGTCACCCTCATGCTGTCCTCTTGTTGGCTCTTCGAAGAGTTTCGTGGTTAACGGGCCCCCTGTTCTGTGTTTTAACAGCAGATTGCTGCAGTCTGTTCTTCCCCTCTCAGAAAGGCACTGTTGCCTGGGAGGCTGACATTTGGATTTTCCACATAAATGCGAAGAATTCATAGCAAGGTGCTATGTTGCAATGATCTATCTTTTGTCTGCCCCACAGTTTACAACCTACGAGAATACCGAAGCTTGCGGTCAGATTAACAAGGTACCATTTTTCCATGTTCAGCGCTCCACAGTGAAATTGCTGCCAACACTCTAGGTGCCATTTTCAAAGTACTGTGCACCATCTCTCTGAAAACCACAAATACTGAATAGCTCTTCAGGCATATTTGCCCTCATCTAAGTGGATGACTTTGAAGAGCTGGAAGATAGCACCAGCCTGGCAACTGTGACATAATGTGGACAGCAGTGGAGAACAGGGATCATGAAAGCAGCTGTTTCTGTATGGCTGTCTGCTTGTGATGCTCCACTTCAGATGAGCTAGTCTCAAGAATCAAACAGTAAGCAGTGGCTAAAGAGTTTCAGAGGTGAATGGCAACTTTCCTTGAGATAGTTCCAGGAACTGACATCCTCTCCAGGAATCTAATTGTGCTCATACATAAGTCTCTGTGACCAGAGAAGATGTATCCCAGAGTCCTGAGGGAATTGGCTGGTGTAGTTGACCAGCCACTCTCCATGACATTTGAAAAGTCCTGGCAGTCAGGTGAAGTCCCTGGTGGCTGGTGAAAGGGAAGCATTGCACCCATTTTTAAAAAGGGTAGAAAGGAGGACCCTGGGAACTACTGACCTGTCAGCCTCACCCCTGTGTCTGGGGAGATCTTGGAGCAGATTCTCCTGGAAGCTCTGATAAGGTACATGGAGGACAGGGATCGGAGATGGGCAGCATGGCTTCACTAAAGGCAAGTCCTGCCTTACCAAGCTAGTGGCTTTCTACAATGGAGTGGCCACATCAGTAGACAAGGGAAGAGCTATGGATGTCATCTATCTGGACTTCTGCAAGGCCTTTGACATGGTCCCCCACAACATCCTCTTCACCACGTTGGAGAGATATGGATTTGATAGGTGGACTGTTCAGTGGAGAAGGAATTGGCTGGATGGCCACTTCCAGAGTGTAGTGGTCCATGGTTTGAAGTCCAGATAGAGACAGGTGACAAGTGATGTCCCTCAGGAGTCCGTACTGGGACTGGTACTGTTTAATGTCTTCATCAGTGATATAGACAGCAGGATCAAACGCACCATCAGCAAGTTTGCAGATGATACCAAGCTGAGTGGTGCGGTGGATATACCAGAGGGACAGGATGTCACTCAGAGGGATCTGGGCAGGCTGGAGAAGTGAGCCCAGGTGAGCCTCATGAGGTTCAATAAGGCCAAGTGCAGGGTCCTGCACCTGTGTTGGAACAATCCTCATTCTCAATATAGGCTGGTGGATGAGGTGATAGAAAACAGTCCTGTGGAAAACAACTTGGGGGTTCCGGTAGACAAGAAGTGGGACATGAGCCAGCATTGTGCACTTGCAGTCCAAAAGGCATCCTGGGCTGCATCAAAAGAAGTATGGCCAGAAGGCTGAGAGGTGATTCTGTCCCTCTACTCTGCTCTGGTGAGCCCTCACCTAGAGTACTGCGTCCAGCTGTGGAGGTCTCAGCACAGGAAGGACATGGACCTGATGGAGCAGGTCCAGAGGAGGGCCATGAAAATGATCAGAGTCTGGAACACCTCTCCTATGAGGCTGAGGGAGTTGGGGTTGTTTAGCATGAAGAAGAGAAGGCTCTGTGAAGACCTTAGAGCGGCCTTCCAGTACCTGGTGGGGGCCTACAGGAAAACTGGAGAGGGGCTGTTTACAAGGGTATGTAGTGATAGGATAAGGGGCAGTGGTTTTAAACTAGAGGAGGGTAGATTTGGATGTTAGGAAGAAGTTCTTTACTATGAGGGTAGTGGAACACTTCAAGAGGTTGCCCAGGGAGGGGGTGGAGGCCCCATCCCTGGAGACATTCAGGGTCAGGCTTCATGAGGCTCTGAGCAACCTGATCTAGTTGAAGATGTCCTGCTTACTGCAGAGGGGTGGAGTAGATGACCTTTAGAGGTCCCTTCCAACCCAAGGCATTCTATGACTCTATGATTGCTTTCTAGTGCTTCCAGCACTACAGCTGCAGCCCGAGAAAGGCTCACAAAAGACCTTGATGCAAATGTGTTCTTGGACATCATGTCAGGACATGATGCCACCATCATGAAAAAAGGCTGGACAAAAATAGCGCAAGAACTTCACAGAAAACACACAGGAATTTCCCTTATGCAAACTCTCAACTGTCAAGAGAATTAGGTTGGCAACACCCGTTTTCTAAACCCCCCCCCTTACCTCTGATGTCTTTTTTTCCCTCTCTCTTTTTTTAATCCATAACTAGAAGTCCAGAACTAAAACCACCTCTTTGTGAGGAAATGCACTCTCTGCACCTCTGGGTTTCCATTACACCAGTGGAGAACTCAGAGCTTGAGAACTGAAGAGCCGCCGGGACACTGCCAGCGCCCCGCGACCGGTGCCGCGCCGCTGTCGCTCCCGCTCCTCCCTCCTACCTCCGCCGGTGGCAGCTCCCCCGGCGACCGCGGCTGGCGGTGGGCGGAGCCGTAGAGCGCGGCCCCGTCCACTGCCGGTGACGCGCCTCCTCCTCCTCCAGGCCTGCGGGTGACGGCGGGAGCGGCGACTTGCAGCGAGCGCTGAGCGGAGCGGTGGGAGTCGCGGTGGCGGTGGTCGGCCGGTCGGTCGGTCGGTGGGTCAGTCAGTCAGTCAGTCAGTCAGCCTCTCCGTCCTCCCGAGGCGGGGCTGCCGGGGCGGTTTTGCTCGGGCTGTGTGTGTGTGTGGGGGGGCGTCTGCAGCTGCAAACGCCGGCGCAGCCGGGTGGGTGTAGAGCCGTCCTCCTCCGGTGTCCGGGTGACGGTGGGGGGCTGGCTGAGCTGGGTTAAATAGCCCAGGGTTTAGATAACGGCTTAGAAGCAGCAGACAGCCCCGTGGCAGGGCTGCCGGTCGCGGTAGAGCTCCGCTTCTCCCTGTCGTTTAAAGTGTAGTTTTTCTCCTCATCTGTGGCTTAGGATCCCGCTGCGTTTTACACCGCTGTAGGTGACTGCTCTTAGTAATGATTAACACCAGGGAGGAAGAAACTTTGGTTTGAATAATTATTAATCTTTCTTTGAACCACTGCTCTTTGTTTTGCTAAAGCAAATCCATCACCTTTGGTAACTGTGATCTTTATATGGATGTGCAAAAGCTCTGCATGTATATACATAATATCATGTATATGCATTATACAATCATATTATTTGGTATAATAATTTATAAATATATATATATAAATATAATGTAGATGATGAAATCTATATAATGACATGATTTTGTATTAGATACATCATACTTATTGTGCCTTTTTGCTAGTTAGGGGGCTGCCTTGTTATTATTTTTAAATTCTGTGTGTTATTTAAATTAAGCAGCCTGAGTGTTTTGGGGTACATATGAAGAAAACCTCTTGGAAGCACAGTATGCAGTTAAAGCTAATCAGTTTATAAGCCAAAGGAAGTTTTAGTGACAGAGTTGCTGGGTTTGCCTTGGGCCGTGTACTGGATGGAGTTGGGCATGGAGGCGGGTGGACAGCTACCAGCCCTCTTCCTTGAGATAGCTGTGTTTGCTTGTTGTCTTGCACCCCTGTTACTGGCATCATGCTGTAGAGACACAGTCGCCATCAGATCAGCACAACAGACTGGGTGCTCTCACAAGCTTCTCTGAGGATGTGTCAATTTTGGGTAAATATTGCCTAATTCTGTAAGCAGTGGTGAAAAGGTCAAGGCAGTTGGAGGTGTGGAGCCAGGCTGCTGAGGATCAGGGTCTGGCCTGCTCCAGTGCCTTTGAAGCTCCCACTCGATACATGCCTATATCATCCACTGCCCAAGGAAAACAGCAGCTGGAGTTTTCATTGTGCCCTGTGCTTCTCACACTGTCAGGAAGTAGCTCAAGTGAAGAGGATGGTCTTCCTGTTCCTGCTAGGGAAAACTGAAACTAAAAGTAATGCAGGGCAGAGCTTTTCCAAATTGCACAAGTGGACTTCCTTGAGGAACGAAAAAAAAAGAACCATCAGTGTTTTATTTGTGTGCAAGACGAAAATTGTATTTATGCCTGCTTCAGCCTAGGGTATTATTTATAATGCTTGACTTGAAATACAGAAGTCTCTTGTTTATCATGTCTATTTTATCTTGAATCTAAGAAGTATTTACCTTTTAATCAGTTTCAGTATAAAGATCTTGTATTGCTTGTATTCAGATAATTACTTTTAAGTATTACCTTTTATTACAGATTATTATGATTTTAAATTTTATTTGCAAAAGAATTATATTTGGTTTTTTTTTTTTTTTTAAAGAGAAAAATGTTCTGAAAATATTACTACTAACATACTAACAGTGTAATCTCTCCCATGCTATTGTGTAATTAGAAGACAGTAGCACCTAGAAGCCTTATCCAGTTATTTGTGCCACCTGGTAGGAGGTGTGAAAACATAGGTAAAAAGACAGACCTTGGTCCCAGAGAACTTGTGAGATAGGACAATATTTGTGAACATAGACAGAAATAGTCGTTTAATTAAGTACCTCCAAATGTCCATACCCGTGGCAAATACATTCTAAATTATACTGATTCCTCTTGAATTTTTGTCTCTATAGTTTAACTACAGTTCACAGTTGTCAGCTGAGCTACTGGAAGTAAGGATTTGTGTTTCTGTACCATTGCAAAACAGCAGTTGCCATCTTGCAGCTTCTCTTTCCTAAAATTAGCTGTTTTGTCATAGAATCTACTGCAATAGTTTTTATATTTGTGTAAGTTACTAATGTACTTGAATGATACAGGTTTGATGCTTTGGTTTGTTTTTTGTGGGGGTTTTTTGGTTTTGTTTTTTGTATTTTTGTGTGGGTCTGGGTTTTTTTGGAAGGTTTTTTGTTTGTTTTGTTTAATTTAGCTCTTTCTTTTTGCTTTATTTCCCTCCCCGCCCCCCCTTTCAAGATACATTTATGGTTCAGTCAGGGATAGCCCGATAGGAAGGTGGAGTAGCCTCACAACGCTGTGTTTCATTAAGTATTGCCTAGAACCTAACTCAACAGACTTTCATTTTTCTGGTTTTCCCTTGTTCCCTGTCTCACAGGCAGAGCTGGGTAAACGTTGCCATTACTCTTCAAAGCCTCTCCCGTTCATGTTTTGATACCCTTAGGAGTTGTTTTCTGCTATGCTTTTCCACATTACATCCTGAGGAACAGCTATTCTGAAGGCAACACCTTTCACCAGCCCTGGTGTACCCACTTAAGCTACCTCTGCACTCGCTGCGTGCCCACGGCGTGGTGATGATTTTGGCATAGATGCGGTACACAAGTCAGATGCGAGTGGAGCCCCGCTGTGCTGCAGGCTCTGAGCATCCTGGGAGTCCCCTTCCCAAGCACAGTGCTGCACAGAGCAAAAAACACTGGGTATTTGGGTCAAGCTGAGTAATTCTCAGGCATTAGAGAAGGTGGAGCATTAAATAAGCCAGCAGTTGGTAAACATGTTGTGATGTGGCTTCTCTGGGTGAACTGTCACCATCTAGCCAGGACTAGTGGGGTGACAGATGTAAGGTAGTAGTGCTGAACAGGTGAGGTTGGAACATAAAACCAGCAAAGGCTACATGCCTAGAAATTTTTACAGAGCTCACGCTGCTGCTGCATATGAATCACAGAATAGCTTTTCCCACCCAGAGAAAGTCATGGCAGTCATAGTTTTGAAGCTTCCTGCATCCTATTCCTAGTTAAGCAACCTTTAAGCACCTCTTGTTTATGCTTATTGCCCCATCTGTAGAGCAGCTTTGCCTTTGGCCTGAGGGGCTGCGTGCACCTGCTGGTACCAAATGCACTTGCTTCAGTCTGGTGTTCTCCTCCACCTGCCCTTCTGCTGGTCCTCTGATGCTGTGGGGTGAAAGATGCTTGCAAGGGTGTCGGTGCAGATCAGTTGGTCTTGTCACCTCATTTTAGTCAATTTGTGTTCAGTACTTTTCCTTATTGCCATCATTTCAGGCAGATGTGACCTTCTCTGCTTTTACTGTACAATTTTGTAATTTCTCCATACGAAAGAAGGAGACGCTTCTCTGTCAAGCTAATTAAGAAAACCCTCACCAAGAAAACCCATGCTATCATAAATCCCAAACTAAGAAGGTGTTTCTTGCTGCTTGGGGGTGGGTGGGTAGAAAAGGAGAGGTGACAAATTTGATGTATCATATCTCTGCAATGGATCTTATTTCCATGATGTGGTATGTAGTATGCTTAAGCTAGAAGTAAAAGAGTTCCGATGAGTTTATGATATTGTGTACTTCCATCCTTTCCGTCCTTTCCTTCCTTTTTTCCCGTCCTTTCCTTCTTTCAACATTTTGCATGGGTTTTTTCATCTCAAAACAAACAAACAAACAAAAAAACAACCAAAAAAACCCAACAACCCCCCCCCCCCCCAAAACTCAGCAACTTTTTGTTCTTCTGATACTAAAAATATTAAGAGGAAAAACCAGTTATGTCCTACAGGAATTTCCTGACTTTTTGTCAGGATAACTCTTGGGATAGAGAAGTCAATAGTTGCTTGTTGACTGTGGGGAAGTACATACAGAAGTCTGTTTCCTAGTATGTTGCCTCTGGATCTGTTTAGTTTTAGCATTCCTAAATCTCTGTGCAGTGCAGCTTGGGCATGGGTTGCCTGCATGTGGGTGACTTATAAGTGCCTTTCAAGGGGGCTGTCAAGAGGATTCAGGACATCTGTATGAGGTTGGCATCATGACACATGACCATCAGTTGATCCATTTTCTTCTTGGGCAGCAGCTGAAGACTAAGTTAGGACATCTTGTCAACATCCACAAAGACACAGAATCTTTCTGTTCAGCTACTTGAATAGTGCTCATCCGGATTTCTGCAGGACAGGGGAATTGGTGGAAGATTTATCAGAACGCATTAATGTGATTGCAAATGGCCATGCATTTCCCACCTTGCTCCTCCAGTACTCCTCTTTTAACTTGGAGAACTTCAAAACAATACTTCTCTTCTTGAGGTCTAATTAGTGATATGTCTTCATAGAATCCTTAAATGCTCTTAGAAGAGAGGGTGTGGTCCCAGAAAACAGTTTCCTTTTGGACTCTGCTGCCTATGGTATATACCTGCTGTTTTGCTGGTGCTGCAGCATGAGTTATTTAAGAATGTCTCTTGTTACCATAGAGGAATTAATCAAGAGACATGAACCCTGAAAAAACCATTGTGACTCAGCATCAGACTGTGGGCCTGGCCCAAATGGAAGGACTTGATCAGTTAGAAAGGAGTTTCCCTTTGCTTCAGCGTCCTCACGTGATTGACATTATAGATTGCCGTAGAGTTGTTTAGCAGGATGCATAACAGTGAGTTCTATGGTAACTCTTGTGTATAAAAAGAATGCAAATTGCTTTCTATGCCTGTTTGTTGTGGTATGAAGAAGTTTGTGTTTCTGGGTGTTTAAAGGATTTGTGTCTTAAGAGAATTACTTCTTCCTCTCCCTTTCTTCTCTAACAGAGTCATCCAGCAAGATAAACTCATAGGTATCCTACACCTGAAAGCAAAATGGATGTTTTACTCCCTCAACAAAGCATCCATTTTACTATGGAGTTGTGAATGAGTACTATATCCTGACCTGTTTGTGCATGTGCATGCTGCCAATACATCCGTCAAGTTCCTAAGGGAAGTCCTCACTGCTTGCCTGTCTTGCTCCATGTCTACAACAACAGTCACGGTGTTATAACTTTGTCTTCTAATAGTCTCATTATTTGAATTGCATAATGATGATGGGTGTTTTTAAATTAGTCATAACTTTGGTACCCGTTTTAATGAGATCTTCATCTGTCTCCCCAGAGAGGAAGGCTTTGATTTCCCAATAGTGCCTCTTCCCAGAGGAGATTAATTTCTATTAATGAGGCAGAAAAGGTGAGGTGGCAAGTGGAGTGTTTGGGAGTGTTTACAGGGAGAAGGGAAATAGCTGTGAATCTTGGGTGCTGGAGAGCATTTTGATACTGACGGAGCCTATGATGTGCCGGACAGTCGTGTAAAAATAGTTGCATCATTATGTAGTGTCATTACAATCATACTTGCCCTGACAACAGCTACATGTAATACCCTTGTCTCTTATAGCATGGAGGAACACAGCCCAAAAATACCCTCACATGTCTCCAGCCATGAAATATTTCACTCACACGTTTCAGATATGTGAAACAACGAGACCAGTGTTGAATGGCTGTGACAACAGTTGGTCTGCTCACCAGGGTTTTATGACTATGGTGTGTTCTGCTCACGGTGAAGACTGGTTGTGGTATGGCTGTTTAGCATTGAATCAACGGGGTTACTGGGGAGACAGGAAGGCAAATCTCTCATTCCAGATGAGGTAAAACCCCCTTTGTCCCTGCTTCTCTGGGTGGTTGATTGCTGAGAAAATGTCAGGGAAGGCAGACAGGTCACTGGCTTAAACAGCCCTTCTGCATCCCAGACCACAAGGTTTGGGCAGTAAGATCCAAGGATTAGAGAGGATTTATAGCCAAAATGTCCCTTTGGGGATTTTATGAAGAACCGTTTGACACACACAAATGCATGTGCAGAAACAAAGCCTTCCTAATCTGCTCATTCACAAGGGAGCTTTCTGAGTGCTGTTTCACTCATCATCACAGGTAGGTTTGGAAGGAAGATCTGTTTGACCTACCAGCCAGGAAAAGGATGCCTACAACGGGTGTGTAGTCCAAGGCTAAATCTTAAAGGAAGGATGCAAGATCTTCTTTCAGGTGAGGTCTTTGTTGTGAGCTTTCCACAGCTGAATCACCGGGGTTTAATGCAAACCCTGCTAAGTAGGTGTTTAGAGTTCAGGTCAGCTTGCAAAGAAAGCATCTTGACTTTCCTGGGTGAGATAACTATAGTTATCTGAAGATAGACCCTGGGACCACAAAGTAGGATTTCAAATACAACCATACATAACGTGTAGGCTTCCACTGCTTTAGTAAAGGTGTGATTATATAAAATTGACAGCTGCTCTAAGACTGGAATGTGCTTTCTCTGACCTAAAGTAAATATTTTTTAAGTGAACCTGGAATAAGCCTTACTTGAACAATGCAAACTTAAACCAGTTTCATCTTGGCCCATTGTTTTCCCAGGGGCTTGTTATATACCCTGAACTGGCCATGTTTAAAATGAATTCAGATCTGTGTATTCTGCTTATTTAGGCAGCAGCTGCTCCATGAGTGGGAACTCCTCCTGCTGAAGGCAGAAAAAGTTCCTTTGGACGATTTAGTGGTCTACTTGAATTAATTACTGGAAAAAACTACCATGTATGTTTGGGCACTATGAAAGCAAGCTATGGGCTGTATTTTTCCTGCAGGCGTGAAGCTTTCTGACTTTGCTCCTCTTGCTTGCTTGACCTTGAGCCAGTGTTCCAGGCTGTCCGATGGCTCCTTTGACTTTGACTTGGCTGTGATGGCAGAGCGGTCTGATGCACATGCTGCTCTTCTTCTCCTCCTCACGTTTTTGTGTGTTCGTCATGTCTCCTGCTGTTCTCTCACAACTTCTGAAAGGGGTTTTCCGTATCAGAAAACTGCCTCCTGTGCTGAGAGTTGGCTAAGGGCTAATGCCAGACTTACAAAGTCATGGTGCAGTAGTGGGGCCCGTAATTGGGGTGAAATGTAACATTTACTGGGCACAAAAGAAATGAGAAGCAGAAAATCCAAGGATATTGTTCAATCACTGATATTTTTTCAGCCTGATTTTCTTATTGGTCAGTCTCATGAAATGTTTCTCCTGTCAAATGTTGTTTTCTCCTCAGAACTGTCTGCTTTAGTAATGAGTAATGCTATCTAGAAGCTGTTTACTTTCAAAATACTGTTTTCATGCCACTGCCACAGGCTAGCTCAGAAAGAGAACAAAGCCCTTTGAACAAATAAGCTGTCCAGTTAATATCACTGTTAATAGATTCTTGAATGGTTAATCTAACTGTTGATAGCTTCAGCTCATAAACTAGTGCAGTATAGGGGTGCACACGCAGCACCAGTAAGATTTTGCAGTAGGAAGGGAGCCTAAAGAGTGAGTTGCTACTGTGTGGCAACACAAGAGTTTGAACAGAGTTGATCAAAATACTTGGTGAGCATACTGTATCTGCTACTGTATTTGTATATTGTACAGTATTTCTCATCTTCCCTGTTGCTTTGAGCTGCAGTTACAGAAGCTGCTCAGACTATTACTACGTACCATTTTTTTGACTGTGTCTGTGCTTGGTCTTTCCCAGCCATCTCCCCAGATGCACGTCACGAGATTGGGACTTCTGAATCTCTGGTTGTAGCCAAGACTATTGCTAAAAGCTTCACTTTCCTCTCTGGGGACAAAACCAAGCACCAGCACTTCCTAGATGAGACCAAGTGCTGCGTCACAAAAATACCTGTTTTGGTAGAATAGGGAAATCTGCATCAGGAAGAAAGCCAAGCTAGAACCTTCAGTGCCGTGTAAAAGCAGTTCAAGCAGCAGAGAAAAATTGTGTCATAAATTTAAAAGCATTTGAAATAAGAAAGAGAGAGAAATTTCTGGCACATGAGATTCAAAATGATTCAGGGAGTGAGTTGTGAAGGGAAGGAAAGGATCAAGTGATGTCAGTCTCTGCGTTGGAAGACTGAGGAGGAAGTGTTGCAATAAGCCTGCGCAGCATTTGCTGACTCTTCCACTGCTTACTCAGCAAGAAAGATACAGCTGCCATCAGCCCTTCTTTCTCCCTTAATAAGTAAAAAAATAATTATTAGAGAGAGATACCTTGAGGAAGATAATATTTTTAAGGCAACTTAATTTGATTTAATGCAATGAAATATTTAGTTCCCGTAAGAAACATGAAATTTTGGAAGAAAGGAAAACGTACTCCTGCAGAAGCAGCATGTAAGATTTTTTTCTCAGGGTTTTAATCAGTGTTCTGCAACAGTGATACTTTGTCTCTATTTACAAATCCCTTCTTTTTGGTTTGTAATGCAGCCTGGAAAAGTACCAGCTGTCTGATGTGTTGTTTGTAAATGTCATTATATAAAATATCTAGGGGTGGCTTACCTGTCTGTGGGTGATTTTATATTGCTGGTTCTTGTTGGTGTATCTGATAAGATCTGTATATGGTTTGTGGGCACAACATGTACATCTGCACTCATCACTTTAGTAACTGAACAGAACTTTGATTTGGAAAGTACTTGGGTACTTAGTCAGCAAGAGGTTTTAGCCTGGAAACTGCTTTATGCTTCCTCTTTGTTTTCAAAGGTAGCTTTACTTACAGAACTAGGGCATGCAGTATTGGTAAGAAGTTTAGGGCCTATCCAGTATTTTCCATGTTGAGTACATCTGTAGTTGAAAGACGATTGAATCTGCCAGATTGCCAAGGTTGCTGCTGCTGCTTCTGAAATTGGTCTTTCCTACCTCAGAGAATCTGAAAAGTTCTCTGGAGCAAGCACTCCTACGGGGACTTTACCTTGGAGATCAGCAATGCTTCCCTTCAAAGAATGCCTCATCTCTTTGTTGGCCTTCAGAAAATGCCCTAGCAACAAAACCTGCAATTATTCACACTACAAAATCATTCAGTATAGTCTAAGCTACTTACTATGCACTGTACTATTTGGAAAGAGTAGCAAAGGCAGGCTCATGTGGCAGACCAGCTTGACAGAAGACAGGATCTGGAGCTGCAGGATAATTTCAAGGGGTCTTCAGGTTGTCTGCAGAAACTGAGGCAAGCATCAGTCCTGAGTAGTAACCAATTACCATGATGAGGGCTGCATGTACTGTTCTTTCTGTGTCTTGACCCAGAATTGCTGTTTTCTAGCTATTGCATAAAGGCCCAGTCTGCCAGCGTTAGCCTTATTATTATTTTCTAATGGGGAAAAAACCAAAGTAATAGTTGCTCAGAGATCATCAACCCACAGAAACTACAGAATATATATGAAGTCCTTTGGTTGAGTGTACATCTAAAATTTGAGACTGCAAAACAAAAAAGAGGATAGTGAAGAAACATCCCATGCGCTCTCATACCGTAAACAGATTTCTTAGTAGAGAATCATAGAATGGTAGGGGTTGGAAAGGGCCTCAGGAGATCATTGAGTCCAACCCTGCTGCCAGTGCAGGAACACCTAGGGCAGGCCACACAGGAACAGATCCAGGCGGGTCTTGAAAGTCTCGAGAGAAGGAGACTCCACAACCTCTCTGGGCAACCTGTTCCAGTTCTCTGTCAGTCTCCCAGTGATGAGTTTTTTCCTCATGTTGAGGTGGAACTTCCTGTGTTTCGCCTTGCCACCATTACCTCTCATCCTCTCCCAGGGCACCACTGAAAAGAGACTGGCCCCTTCTACCTCCAAATATTTGTAAACATTAATAAAAGCCCATCTCAGTCTTCTCTTTTCCAGGCTAAACAGCCCCAGGTCTCTCAGCTTTTCCTCATAAGAGAGATGTTCCAGTCCCTTCGTCATCTTTGTAGCTCTCCATTGGACTCCCTCTCGTATTTCCCTGTCCTTCTTGAACTTGGGAGACCAGAACTGAACACAATACTCCAGATGTGGTCTCACTAGTGCAGAATAGAGGGGGAGGAGAACCTCCCTTGACCTGCTGGCCACATTCTTCCTTATGCACCCCAGGATACCATTGGCCTTCCTGGCCACAAGGGCACATTGCTGTTCCATGGATAACTTATTGTCCACCAATAAGGGTGCCAAGGTCCTTCTCCAGGGCTGCTTTCTGGCGGGTCTACCCCTAACCTGTACCGGTACATGGTATTGTTCCTCCCCGGGTGTAGGACTCTACACTTATCCTCGTTGAACTTCATTAGATTCCCCTTTGCCCATCTCTCCTGTCTGCCCAGATCTCACTAAATGGCAGCACAGCCTTCTGGTGTATCGGCCACTCCTCCCAGTTTAGTATCATCAGCATATTTACTGAGGCTACACTCTATCCCTTCATTCAGGTCGTTGATGAAGATGTTGAATAAGACTAGACCCAGAACTGACTCCTGGGGAACACCACTACTTGCAGGTCGCCAGCTGGACTCTGTACCACTGATCACAACCCTCTGAGCTCTATTGTTCAGCCAGTTCCTAACTCATCTCACTGTCTGCTCTTCTAACCCACACTTCCTGAGCTTACCCACAAGGATGGTATGGGAGACAGTATTGAAAGCCTTGCTGAAGTCAAGGTAGACAACATCCGCTTGCTTTCCCTGCATCTACCCATTCAGTCACACCATCATAGAAGGCTATCAGATTAGTCAGATATAAGTTCCCTTTAGTAAACCCATGCTGGCTGATGTTGGTAACCTTCTTTTCTTCCATGTGCTGAGATGTGATCTCCAGAATAGTACTTCTTCCATGTTTATCTTTAGGATTTTAGAGGTTCCAGAGAGGTTTGGAGTGTGAGTCATGCTGCTGTGCAATACTATGGCATTAAGTTGGTGCAGTTTGAAGTGGGTATAGTACCACTCTAACTGGAAATCTGTGACCCACATCTGCCATATATATATTTGGGGGAAATTGAGGAAAGTTTTAATGTTTGATTAACTCTTTGATTTTCACCTTCCTCTGAAAAGAATGAAAATTTGATAGGTTTTTTTTGGTTTTGTTTGGTTTTTTTTAAGGGACAATTAATTGTCTTGATAAATTTGTCTCAATACCTGGGGAGATTGCAGCACAAGGGTATGGCTGGTTGGGGAAAAACTATAACATAGTGTTTAAAGAGGAGCTGACTTGTACCTGGTGCCTGTTAACAAGCATTTAGCAACCAAATGGAGTGAAATCCTTTAGGAAAAGAGTAGTTAACTAAACACCTGTCAGCAGGGGCAGAAAATTGAAACTTCAAGTGCAGCTGGAAAGATGTGATTCTTGGCAGTGTGTTTCTACATAGTGTTGTGGTTGGAGGAAAGGTCTGTGAATCCTGTTGGTGATTCGTAAAGCTCCTGTACTTTTAAAAGCAATTTAGATGGTGTGTTTGTTTCCCGCTCAGCAGTGAAGCAATTCTGCTGCTACTGTAATATGGTACTGATGAAACAGGTACCTTGAGCCTGGGAAGTGAGATGGATTTGCTCAAGGGCTGCTTTCTGTTGACTTAACTAAGCAGTCTGCAGACACTTGAGTGCTGTGCAGAGTTTAGATGAAAATGCTGATGTTTTTCATATTATTTTTACTTCTGACAAGCATACCCTTACAGTGATTTGCTGAGGGAAGGTGAGGCAAATAACCACCAGCAGGGTACGTGAAAGAAGGAAGGATGATCTGTGACCTGCGCAGTCTAGAGTTACAGTACTCATCAGTCTTATTCATGGACAGTGAGTGATAGAAAGGAACTCATGACTTCTCTGATTAATGCAGTTGGGTTAACCCCAGGTATTAAACTGGACGAGGTAAAGTCAAAGGTACCTGCTTACACTGAGGCCGAGTTACTCTGGGTTGAGTGGAAGTCTGTGCTTGGGGAAAGGCATTTGAAGAAGATTTTTCCCATCCACAAGAGCAATAGTTCTGTGATGGTCATGGGGATTTAGCTCCTCCATTTCCTACTCCCAACATCAGTGGCACAGGCATGTCAGGGCCTCTGTTCTGTGCAGGAGTTGCAAGAAATGTTCTTTCCTTAGCAGGGACTCTCCGTAACAGTAAGTGACCTTTCAGAATTAGTCCAGTATCTGAGGCTTCTGCAAAGACAGTAAATGCTTCTGCAATGGAAATGTGTATTATTCTATGCAGAGTCCAAGTCCTACTTATGTTTTAACTTGGGTTTTAATGAGGGTTTTTTGTAGTCTTTTTTGAACTCTCCAGAGCTAGCATCTTCTTTTATTATAGCTTTATTGTTCATATCCTCCCCTTCCTGCCATCACCCCTTGCACATGTATTTTCCTCACAAATCCATATGGATTCCTTTCAGGAGCATAGTGTGGTCGGGTGAACGCAGGCATGTTCTGGGATAGCGAACTCCACGTGTGGATGCAGCTGAGCTTTTTATACAAGCATTATGACTTTTTAAAAATGAATGGTAAGGTAAGCAAAATGTAAAATGCAGAAAAGATCTTTTAAGTATTTAGAGATTTAATAGTGATATCGCTCTCCTTCAGTCTCACTGAGGCCCTGAACAAAAGTTCATTTGATACTGATGATGGGACCAACCTTGAAAGTGCAGGTGAGGTCTTTGCTTGTGACTGGATAGAACTCTGACTCATTGCCAAGGTCTGAGAAGAAATCTTTCTTCCCTATTAAAGCTTGAAGGTGGTCATTTAGTTATATATTTAGAAATAACCGGAGGTGGGTAGATGGGTAATTCTTAAGCTGAAGATCAACATTTATTGCTTGAGGACTGTCACTGGCCACAGTGGAGTCTGTGAGCATTCGCAGAACAGGCAGGAACAGTGTAAAGGCCACTGACCAGCAAGGAATGAAATCATAAAATTTCAGTGCAACTAAACACAGCTACTAGTGAGGTGGCTGGGAGGGCTAAAGTTTGTGCTATTCTTGTAGCAGGTTGTCATGGTTTTTGTCTGTGGTAGTGCTTGAGTTTTCATCTTTCAGTTTGGGAATGTAAGGGAGAAGTTACTTTCTCCCTTAAGAGCAGTATGTTTACATGAGAATAGGGTATTCTGCTAGTAATATTAAATAATCTGTTTAAATTTAGATTTTAAAACATAAAATCATGCTAAAATATGAAATAAAATGTAATACTTCATAGCATTTATCTATTATGCCCAAGAAGAGCATTGCAGTTCATTATCTCTAAGGAAAGCACTGCAGTACTTGGGTTTGGTGGGATTTTTTCCCCGATTTATTTTTTAGGCTACAGAAAATATGGCAAGTCATCCTACATAATCTTTTGCTTTTAGGTAGCTGTTGTTGGCAGTTGTGGAGCTGCTTCCTAACTGTTTCATTGGTTACACAATTAACAACTGTTAAAACCACATACTGCAAAGGGCAGGTGTTATATAAAGTGTATGAAACTAATTTTAAAAGTCTTCAGACTGATAGGTCAAAAGCATAACAAAAAATTACTGTAAATAATGTGGGGTTTTTTTTCCTAGTTGCAGCAGATAGTGTTTTATCAAAACTACAGATTGACCACTGTCTTTTTTTGATTTGTTTTCCCAGCTCTAGTTCATTTCTCTGTCAGTGGACATTTTTTGTGTGTGTGTGAGTGAAAAGACCAGCAACCTTCTGCTTGTCTTCTGAGGGCTGTTTCTCTCTCCCATTGGTATATTAAGTTAGTTTTTTCTAAAGATAAAAAGGCATCTTCTCAAGCAGACAGTTGAGCTGTTCTGCTTCACTGGCATCTACATATGTTAACAAAGTCCCAAAATATGTGTCTTGCTACCAGACAGAATACTGCCATTCAGCATGTTTGAAAGTGGCTGCAGTGTGGCTGGGGCAATCTTGGACTTGCTGAAGTCAAGTGGAAAAGGTAGCTTTGGTGGGCTTGCATTTCCACCTAATTTATTTGGTTTCAAATCATTTGATGGGGAAAAAAAAAAAAAAGAAAGATGTATTTTAAATATTTTAGGAGGGTTTTTGGTGCTGAAATATTTATTTTAGTTATTAATTATTTAAAATTGCAATGGCTGTTTGGAGTTTAAACTTCTCTTTCTAACCTGTATCAGCACATAACTTGGCCATTAGAAAAACAGATGACAACATGAATTGTGTCATTCCAGCCCTGTCATCCACTAACAGCATCAGGAATTAGATATTTCAGGTTTGCATCATGTCTTACTTTAATCACTTAAGAGGCAGGAGAGAAAGAGGCTGCAGAACCTGATAGAAGAAAGATCAATAACTGGAAAAAAAAAAAAAAGAAAAGAAAAGAAAAAATTGAATTGCTGTTTTTGAAAGAACACAACAAATTCAACCAGAGCAGAATGGAGGAGGGGGGAACCACCCCAAAACTATATAGCTTTACAACTGCACCAAATGGAGAGACATAATAGACATTCATCTTCTAACAGCCCAAGCCCTGCACAGTGTTTTCTGTGGTGTGGGCTTGTGCTCTCCTGAGAAGTAAAAGCCATTTGTCTTCACCAAAAGGAAAGCTCCTAACGTACTTGTGTATTAACAGCAGTTACAACTGATGAATGAAATTCTTGGGTGTTCTAAGGGTGTTTTTGTAGCTGGGGCTCAATGTGGGTGTTAATTGTCAGTGACTGGATGGCATGAGGTAGAAGTAAAGGGGAAAGGCAAATTGCAAATCCTTTTCCCATGGCAGTTGTTTTTAGGCAAGGTGCGTGCAAGCTGGCAAGTGAACAAAGCTGCTCTGTTCTTCCTGTGTGGGTACCTGTCTTGAACAAACCATCTGGTTTACAGAACTGCAGAGGTACTTAAAAAATTATCAAGATTTTCAGTGAAAGAGTAGATTTAAAACATAAGTTAATAACAAAATGAGGTTTTTTTTTACTTGGTCTAATTATACGCTTCCCTACGTGGAAGTTTTAAAACCGTGGCCATGTGAAATTTAGCCCAAGTTCTAGCTAGCCTGCGGGATCCAAACAGTTTATCTCTCTGCTTATCTCCATTTCAGAGAAACAGTTGAAAGAAGGGCTTTTGATTCTGCAGACTCAGGTGTTTTAGTTTTTCTGGACCTCAGCCACACTGACCTGTACTTGGGTGCTTGGGAGCAAGGTGTGGGCAGCACTGCCACAGCCATGTTTGTGCACTGGGGATACTGGTTGCATGGAGCTGTTGGGAGGTGAGTGCAAGGATGAGCCCTGGAGTGGCTCTCAGAGCAGTGAAGAAAAGCAATGACTTCCCAAGGTGGACGGGCATCCATGGACTGTCATGTATGGCAAATATCCCCAGAGGTGGTGGCTAACCCAGTGCTTCTAAAATGGGAATTTTTATTTTTTTTTTTTAATTTTTTTAATGAATTAATTCTTAGAGTTAATGCAAACTTGTATTCTGGTTGAGCCTTGCTCTTTCCACTGTCTCCTAATGTCTAGCAAAACTGTTAATGACCTTCAGATAACTACTAAATGACAATCAGATGTCTGTTTTGTTGTTTGTTTTTCTTTTCCAGGTTGATTTTTATTTTAGTACAAACCAGTGAGGATGACACCAAAACATGAAAAACAAGTAAGTCACATCTAAGCTTTGATTAAAAAAGGAATCTAGTTTGGTGGTTGTGGATTGAATTTCATTATCGTTCACATGGACCGGGAAAGATTATTTGTATTCTTCATGCTTTTAATTGCCATGCTACGGCATGTTCTGGAGTGATGCAGTGCCAGTTCCTTCTGTTAAAGTTTGGTGGGAGAATTAAATATTCATTGGATCAGGGAGAAGGAGGGCAACTCTGCATAAGGGACTCAGACACTGAGATAGAAGGACTTGGATTTCAGTCTTCTCCATCAGCGTTCAGGTATTTTTTAGGGCACAGTGGTTGGAGCTGGGTCTGAATTCTGATTACCGGATGAATCGACCACAAGAATCTCACTTGCACATTCTCTTTTGCTCAGTCCCAATGAACTTTAAGAGTTTGAACAAATTCTTTTCTCTTAGCTGTTAGTCTCTTACCAGCCTTACTACTCAGCATGTGTAGAATGAAGATGCCAACACTGCCAGTGTAAGAAGCTCTGTGTCCTTTGTGGTTAATCCGTTTACTAATAGGCAGCCAAAGCTGCCTATTTTTCTCCGAAGCTTTGTGGAAAATGACTCTTTGGGGGTTATTGACTAATCAGATGTGTAACAGTGGCACCATGGAGCATGAGGCTATCACCTGACGTGGTCCTGAGCACAGAGATTTGAATTAAAATGCAGCTGGAATGATTAATACAAATAATCATCTAATGTAAGATTATTTTTATTCTTTCTCCTTGTGATAGATGTTTGGGTGTCTTCCCCCATCCCCATATTAAAAATATATGTTTCCATGTCAGATTTCCTCTTTTCCTAACAGGAAAATCTTAAAAAGTGACTTCTTGGAAACACAGGGTTTGTGGTCAAATTCTGTATAGTAGAGTTTCTGGTTTATCCTTATCTCTTAGCAATCCATCTTGTGCAGAAATTCTTTCAACAAAAGAAAAGTGGTGGGGAGGGAGGGGAAGAGTCGTCTTGACTTTGCTTCAGCAGCTTTTTATGGTGGTCTTCCTTTTGAGGAAAGTCCAAATGGGAACATTTCAGTTTTCAGTGCTTATGTCTACATGACCTCAGTGCTGCCCCTTTCCTCTGCTGTCAGCACTCATGTTCTTCGCATAGGACTGTAACCATGAGGGACAGGCTTGGGGGTCACTTTGGCCATTTTGTCTTTTATGTGTGACCCTAATTACTTTGCTCCAGGCCTTGAGGTCATGGTAGCAAAATGTCACCAGTACCATGACTAAACTGGCAAGTTTATCCAGGAATTAAAAGGTGCATCCAGCCAGGGAAGTTGCTCTCTGCCTGTTAAGTAGTTATGACTACTTTTTGATGTGGTTATGACTACTTTTGGGGCAGATTTGAAGTTCTCCCTGAGGATGTTTGGGCCAGCATGGCTGCTAGGATCAATATCAAAGGTACAGCACTGGCAGTTTGGATAGGAATTGTTTTGCTTACAATTATAGTGCTTTACATGGAGGAGAAATTAATGGAGATGCCACTTTTTTCAGTAGCTTTCTGTTGTTTTTCTGTTGTCTGTGTTGTTACCCATGCAGTAGGCCTCCACAACAAAGCTTAAACACTTTGAATAGTCAGCAGTAAGTTCTGGTTTTGAGAGAATTGTTGCACTGAAGTGTTACAGGACATATATTGTTCTTGAATGCCTGATAGATAGGCATATATTGTGCCCTTTCATTAAAAAACAAAACAAACAAACAAACAAACAAAACCAAAACAAACCTACAATAGAAAACAATCCAAACAAAAACAAACCAAAAGGGAAAGTATATGCAATGTTACATAATATAGATATGCAAGTCTGGAAAAGACAAGCAGAAGTGGGTGGGAGGGGAAGACAACACCCTGACAAGAATTGCAGCTGACGAAAGTAGAAAACCCCTGAAACTTTGGCTCTCTTTGGGCTCTGCTTTCTGGGTTGTATGGCCAGGCTGCAATACAGTCTTGTGACAAAAGATGAAGTTATGTCTTCATGTGGCCTTTGGGAGGAAGAGGTCAGCCTCACCTCTCCTAGGTGAAGTGTATTGTAAATTGAAGATAGACATGCTGAATGAGAGTATCCTAATTTTTATAACAAGATGGGGAGGGAAGGGAGTATATACAGATGAGAAAGGCAATTATTACCTAAACCTGCTGTAATATGATGACTGTGGCCAGTGAACACAGGATGGACTGGGCATATAACCACAATCTCCCAGAGGAATATTCTGCCACTGAACTCTGCTTGCACCCTTCAGGATGCTTATAGGGGAAGTAATCGTAGATCTTGAGAAAGGATGTACATTTTAGGATTTGTTTTCTAATTGCTAAATGTTTATCTTGCTTCATTCTGAGCTCTGCCTTGGTATTCTGTGGTAAATAAAAGGGGACAAAAAAGAAACACCCAGTCTTCTGCTGAAGTGTTTCAGAGTGGAGCTGATAACATGTGAGGGCTGCAGTTTGCTGAGGTGCTCTGCTGTACTGCAGATCATTTTTACTCTGCTCAGTGATACATGGCCTAGACACCTGCCTGCCACAGCATGTACAGCAGGTTTCCTTTCTTCTATAACTAGAGTCTGAAGGATGCTTGACTTCCTCAGTATTTCAACTTGATGATTATTTAATTTGGAAATTAAAAGAATATATTTTTTTTTTTTTTTTTTTTTTTTTTTTTTTTTTTTTTTTTTTTTTTGGTGTGTAAGTAATGATCTGGAATGGTTTGCAAGGGAACCCCATAGCTAACACACAGCATAGCCAATAGTAACTTTTAATCATAATGCCTTGATATAACAGAGGTTGAAAGAAGCATTTTACTTCAAAGATTAATTTGATCCTTTACAAAGGAGAGGGTTATAGAAAGTTACTTGGAAATTAAGTAATTTGGACAACCTGAACAAGAGGAAGGGCAATGAGAAGGTAGTATAGTAATAGATGAGGGGAAGAGGGCTGAAGTTAGGTTATGAGCAGACCACTTTCAGTTGTGGTTCCTGGTCTGCAGCAGGTTAAGGGGAGAGCCAGTACCCTGTTTTAAGCTTCCTGGTTTAATTCCTCTTCTTCCACTTGCAAGACTGATGCATTTAGTGCTCAGGGAAGAAAAAAAAAAAAAGTATGCTTAGAAGTGATTGCAGCTCTGGGAAAGACTGGGACATGGAGAAATAGGAGGCTGTGGAAGACAAAAACTTGGAAGAACATAAGACTATAGATAAGATGTTACAGTGGGTCCAAAAGTATGCTAAATATGATAGTGATGCAGGCAGAGGAAAAAAAAAAACCCAAACCAACATGGTTTCCTCTCCTTTGTTCAGAACATTGCTCAGGATCTGCTTGGGGGAAAATTTCCTCATGTCTCCCACTACTGTTTTTGTAGAAAAAAAGGCATGACCCTCAGCTGGTAGAAGTGATAACAACTCTGTTCATTTGTTCCTCTTGTGCCACACTGGCATGGGTTTAAAAAGCTGCAGAGGAGAATCACGCCTCTGGTGCCTTTCAGAAAGGAAAGAAGCAGCAGAGGTGGCAGGAGCCTTTCAGACAGAACCTTTCTTTAGCGAGGTGCTTCTGACACATGCCAAAAGGGTACCTAGCAATAATGAAGAAAACACCCCTGTGACTAGGAGCAGGGCTAAGTGAGATAAAAATATCAGGCTGTATCCAGCCATCAGGCCAAAGGCTCCCTATCCCTGAAGCAGTACCATGTGGAAATCAGGATAGTAAATGATTTATCCCAGGCCATGGACACCTTCCTGCCATGTACAGAGTGTAGTGAGTGTTCAGGAAAAAAAAGAAGATAAGTCTTTTACATTCAAAGTTGTTGTTCTACTGTTGGTCTATTGAAGGTTGCTGCTGGTGGCATGCTGAAATGTGTGTGATGGGGGAGAAGACTTGGCTGAAGAGTAAAGGTTTCTTTTCTGACATCTGTGGTTTGTGCATGGAGTGACACATTTTGAGAGCTTTCTAGTTCAAGGTTTCTTGATTTACTCAAAGTTGTACTAAAAAAGCATATTGTTTACCAGAGATACTGTCATTCATCCCACCATTGATTCCTGTACCTGGAAATCTTGTGCATTGCCTTTCTTTTAGGGGGACTGTATCTACAGTTTGAAATGATACATGATTTTCTCTGAGTCATTGTTTAAGTGATTGGCTTAGCTCTTTAGGTGAATAGCTTATTTAAGCAACTGAAGTAGGGCAGCCTACTTGTTGCTTTGGAGACAGCAGGTAGTTAGGCACATTCTCACCCTTTGTATTTGAAAGAAACTTTTTTTCATCCTACTATGAACATACAGATTCATCATGTCTGTTTCTTGGTTTGTGGTGTGTTTTTTGTTTTGTTTTGGGTTGGGTTTTGGGGGTTTTTTTTAAGTTACTCTTAGTGATGTCCACTTACATGACAATAATGCCCATACGCCTCATACTTCTTTGGGAAATCTCTAAATTATTATATAAATGTAGGAAACAGACTATATATGAAAACTTATGTGACATGCTCTGTTGATCACCCCCTGCCAAATGGGGAATTATGATGTGCAATGTGACTGTGTTGCTTCTTTGGGCATATTGGTGGGCAGACTGGGATGTACTTTGTGGCTAAGTTACTCGTGTATCAGAAAGCATATGTGGCAGATGAGGATTCATCTCCTTCCACAGGGCATCTGGGACACTAGGCTTGAGACTTTGAATTCAGTGTGTTGAATATGTGTCCAGTGCAATTAATAGTGGTAGATACTTTTCCACTGGGCTGGAGCGAGTCATTTGGGGCATAGAAAAAAGGCAGTTCTTCAGTTAATCATGAAGATACCAAACATTTACCTCAGATCTCTGAAGTAAATGATATCCCAGATACAATGACAAAAGAAATTTAGGAGCAAATAAAATGCTGTATGTATGTATTAGGTACATGGAGCAGGTTTGTGAATGTTGATTTCAAGGGTGGGGAAAAGCCTGAAATACCTGCCTAGTTATCTCTTACGCGTGTGACTTTGAATGTTAAGTTTCTAGTTTGTAGCTGCTGGGATCACCAAATCTCTGATGCTTGAAACATGTATGACTTTTCACAGTATTACTTCATCTGAAATATTCCTTTTCAGCTAGCAGTTTGGCAAGGAATTTCCCAGACATGTGGTGTAGCTCAGATGATTCATTTCTTTTTGCTTCTCCTTTTATAGGGTTGCAAAATTCAGTAAAACAGCAGTTCAGCTTTTAGTCTTAGTACAGTAGTTTGTGGAACAGCAGAGCTAGCAATAGGGTCTTTCAGACTGCATTTGTCTTCTGAAATTAATTACCTGATTTTTTATTATGCGTTTGCAGGAATTTGTTACTGTCTTAGTGAGAGACCCCAGGACACAGAAAGAAGACTCGTGGCATTCTTACATAGACTATGAGATATTTATTCATGTAAGTAAAAAAAGCATCAGCACAGATTCTTTGGACTCTTATTGGGGTTTCTGTCCAAACCAGGGTTCTCTTTGGGCTATTAATGGAATTTCTTTGCACCACTTCTGGGAAGCTGGAGGATATTATTTTCTTTCTAATGACTGAGATGCAGTGGAACAGGTAAGGTGGATTGTCCACAGGCCATGCAGAACTGGGGAGGTGACAGGGCTGGGAGGTGAACATGGTGTTTTCACAGGTGCACTACACACTGTTTTGCAACAGAGACTATTCTTAGCTTTTCTTATCAACTAGAAGACTGTCATAGTCCAGTGGTGTCTTACCATTACAGAAGAATTTTGATGTTCAGGTATTCATGGGAAAACAGCTAGAAAGCTGTTTTCAAGTAATTATCTGGGATTTTTTGTATTTTCTATTTCCCTCTGTTCTTCTTTTTGCCAAGTTACTTGGTTGCTGCAATGTGGTTACTTTCAGTGTACCTTGATGTTCCTGTTATGCTAATTTAGTGGTGCTTGCATATATCAAGTAACTACCTTTGGGTTTATGAGTGTAGTCTACCATATGTTAATGGGAATGCACTTAGAATTACGGTTCTTGTATATCTTAAATCTGTCCTATACATCATTTTGGTTTGTTGATTATTCTTTGGTGGATGACATATGGAAGGAGTTATCCTAATTTCCCAAATCTAGATCCAGGGCTATTAATTGCAATGTAAATAAAAAATAAATTGTGAAGTGTATCTGCTATTAGGTGGAGAATTTGAGAGTACCGAGTTACATGGCTAGTGCTTAGCACAGCACAAGACTGAAAGCATTTCCTTCCTGTGTGGGAGAGTTAAGTGTTTGGTGTAATGAGAGCAAGCAGTCAAATGATGGCTTATTAAATGTTCATTGTGACAAGTACTTCTTTCCTGTGTGTCAATCAGAGCTGTGAAAATTTAAAATTTTCCAATGTGATTTAAGTACGGGTTCCAAAGTAATTATATTTTTGACTTCTAGTAAATAGAAATTCTGTAGATTTGGTGAGGTGGATGCTTTATTACTATTTCATAGGTTTTGGTGCTTCTGAATAGAAGCATATTACCAGCTTTCTCAATTACTGCTAAATTGGGATGATGTCATTTAGACACAGTATTATATGATTCATTACTGGGCATCTCTGAAGCTGATAAACATTAGCTTGGCTTCCTACCAGCACAGTGCCAGGGCTTTCAGAGACCTAGTCTCTAGGTCAGTCCTACCATCCAGGCTTCCCAATGGTTTAAAAATCATGTGTCTGCCAGGCTCAGACCAGTTGGGTTCCACTTCTACCAAGCTCGTAGACAATTTGGCTTCTTAAACTGTGGGATATCACAGATACTCATCTATAGCAGAAAACTAGCACCTTTGGGCGTGCTACAATCTGCATCATGTGGCCGGAGTTGTGGCTAGGAGTTGTGGCTTCTGGCAGGCAATTGAGGGTGGGTTGGACAGCAAGCAGATTTATAGTGAAGTCCTCTCTGGTCAGTGAGCTTTTATCTAAATGTATGTTCCACAGGAAAATTTGGCAAAAGCATATAATTTCTGTAAGTTGTTTCTCTTTTGATGAACAGGCATTTTTCTGGTAGAATAATAGTGTTCTGGGGAAAAATTTCCAAATACTGTTACTTGAAGAGAGCAGTTGCATTGGTTTCTTTGATTTAAGTGGGATTACACAGTGTAAGAACTCTATGTAGCTAACTGTGGGATTACAGCTACAGTAGCTAAACATGGTTGCCCCACTTCCCCTCCCCAAGATTTGCATTACCTGCTTTTAAAACTGTAATCCAGACCTCTTGCTTTCAAAAAGGGGGGGGAATATTTTTTTCCTAGAGAAGCAGTAGAAGCTGCCACCAGTCCTGAGATAAAGCACAGTTCTTAAGTTAAACTAAGTTCATGTCAAGCTTTCCATTGGTATCTCAGGGATTAGCATCTCAGATGTATTTTTAATACTATGCTTGCACTTGAATTTAAGATGATTTACAAAGCAAAATGTTTTTTTATTTCCCAACAGACAAACAGTATGTGCTTTACAAGGAAAACATCCTGTGTTAGACGTCGCTTTCGAGAATTTGTTTGGCTTCGACAGAGGCTTCAGAGCAATGCAGCGCTTATGTGAGCAACTTTATATGTGACTATTTAATCTGTCAATTGTGGAACAAGAGGATGATTTCATTTTAATTCTGAGAATTACAGAAGTCAGAGCTGGAGAGTGTCCTCTGTTTCTTACTAGCACAAGTTCATTCTGTACAAGGCATTTTCTCTGCTTTAAACCCAGAAGAGCATCGTTTGTACTGATAGCCTCTGTTTGGTGAGCCCTCCTCTAATTTGTAATAGATTTGATCAGCGTTTCCTTCTGCTGCAACCAGGTAGCAGAAATAGCAGTCTAGTGAAGGTGTATGTACTTCCTCTCTGCCCTTTTAGGATGTGCTTAGGTTCTGCAAGGACCATAAGAGACCCAAACAGATGTACATGCAGGCTTAACAACTGGACCAGAAAAATCAGATTAATTTATTTTTTCCTTTGAGGTGTGTCAAAAGCCCTCCAGTTTCTCAACATTATGTTCCCGGATTCAATTTAATGAGCTTCTGGAACATGACTCATGATTTTCACATGCTCAGGATTGTCATTTGCTTATTGCATTTTACTCCACTGTTTCAGGTTTGGTTTTAACTGTGTATTTGCTTCTTGTTTATAAAGACAGCTACCTGAACTGCCATCTAAATCTCCCTTTTTCAATATGAACAATCCTCATCATGTGGACCATCGCCGGCAGGGTCTGCAAGAATTCTTGGAAAAGTAAGTACAGCCTATCCTGGAGATGTTGGCATCCTTGTGATGTCATCATTTTTCCTATTTAAAATAGCTCAACTCTGGTACTTGAGAGCCACCATGTGGTCATCTGTACATGTTACACACTGGGTTTTATTTCTTTATTTGCACAGTCATATGTCATGCACATGACTTCAGCTCTATTGGTTATAAGGAAATTTCAACTGAGGCTTTTCTACTGATTCATTGTATGGTTTATAAATAATAGTTTGGGATTTATGTCAGGAGATCTTTTCGCTGTGATGTCCATTTCTAGCTTTAAAGAATGAGCTAGATATTCACATACAAAGAAACAGACTTCTCTCCCTCTTTATGTTCATGGAAAATCAGTGTCTCTGTGGGATAAACTCTTGGGAGCCTGCATTTATTCTGTAGCAAGATGTCCTAACACAGATACTTCCTATAATGCCAGTTACTTTGTTTACCAGTCCCACTAACATAAACAAACTCTAGCAGTTGTGCCCTTTCCCAGCAGAGCTGCAAGCTGTATCAAATAATTTGTCAGGTTTAGCTAGAGTATGACCTGAGTTGCAAGGGAGTACTGTATGAATTTCAGTACTGCATCCCTTAGTCCTGCTGCTGTAACCACTTCCCCTTCTGCAGTGGCAGAGTCCCTGGTGATATAATTTTCTGCTTTCTCTGCCATTCCTGGGCCCTGGCACTGCCAGTATGAGAGCAGGTTGCTCACAGTGTCTGGGGCAGCAGTCATGCATACATTTGCAGGCTCTCTTTAGCCCCTGCTTGAGGTGTGGACATGGTAAAACAGTGCAAGTAGAGACTATTCATTTTCTTCAAGTATAATTTCCATGAATCAGAGCTGCATAAGCAAAAGAAAAAAGCAAACCATTGATGTAGGCCTTAAGCCTTGTGGTCAGTGGGTAGAGGAATGAATACTGGACCCACTATTTTTCCAGTAAGCGTTGTTATAATTACAATCCTCCCTACCGGACAACAGATCATCAGTCCTGAGGTATATTTGTTGGACTTCACAGCTGAAGACAGGGAGAGCTAACTGCTGCATCAATAATATTCCATATACAGTTATATAGGATCAGTGGCCAAAAGGATAGCCCACAAATACTTACTGAAGGCGTATGAAACAAGGAAGGGAATGCAGGAAAGGATCAGAGGGGTAGGTTTTCTGCAGCTCAGGAAAGAAGGACTGTGCTTCTAGAGGCAATAATGTTAATGGTCATATAAAGAGTGTGGTAGTTTAGGTCCCTGGGTCTGAGCAGTTCTAGCTTAGCTGTGCTGCTTAGTAGTGCATTTCCAAAACTACTCTCTTTTTAAAATGGCAAAGAGGCTAATTTGATAACAAGTTACAGTATTTCAGCATCAAAAATATTGATAACCACTCTTTGTGATTCAGAAGACAAAACAGAGGTAGATTCTCTTAAAACACATCCACACTCTCCAGTTTTGTGAATGTCTGTAGCTTAAATGGGTACTGACAGAAAATTACAGTATGTGGAGCTTTTTACCTTGCTCCTGTTAGTCCAGCAGTGTTATAAGGTAATGATTTAAATGCTTGAACTTGGATGCTGTTTAGAAAGGCAGCTTCCTCTCAGCCCTGGGGAATAGTTGGAAGGAATTTGGAGAAGGGCTCTGTTGTGATGAATTGTCTTGGCACCTTACGTGCTGTACCGCTGCCCTCTGCTGGAGGCCACCTCTGTGCTGCTGCTGCTGCTTACAGAAGCTCAGCTGGCTTTGCTCAGCTAGGCTGCCATGATGGCTTTTTTTCCTTTTTTTAATGAGTCTGAACCCAAGGTTATGATTTCTTTCTCTGAAACTGAATTAGTGGGACTCACTAACAAGTGTGTTTGTAGATATATATCTACCTACACACACACTTGACTTTACTAAAGCTCTAAGTCTGCATGTTCTGTAGTGTAGCAAAGCCAGGTGAAGCAAGTATATTAGAAAAGGGGTGGGAAAGGAGCCAGATAGTAGTTCTGCAGGGTGTGTAACTCAGAACTGCAAAGCCAAGTGCTCTGTTCACCCCAGCAATGACAGCAGTCACTGCGCACAAGTCCACAGCCCCTCTTGTATTTCTTTGTGACCGGGGGCAGAAATAGGATTCAAGCCTGTGCAGACCTGATAAGGAAGAGGTACACAGGTAACATGTTTGAAATGCCCACATGCAATTCAGGAACCTGAGGTCTTCTCTGCATTAAGTGCCTTGTGAGGTTATCAGGATCCAAGCCATCTCAGAAATGGATTTTAGATCTTTCACAGTCTGTCTGTGCCCTGTGCTGGTTGTTCTGTGACCAGGTCAGAGCCATGTGCCTGAGAAGTAACGATTGAGTGGCTGGAGTCTCTCTGGTACTCAGCTTCTGGATGCATCTCCATATTGCCTATATGTGGATGGCTATAGAGTTTTCTTGTCCTCCTTCATGTGTCACTCCAGAACAGGATAGCGTGGGGCAAGGTGGGTACTTATTGCTGTGTGAAGCCTCTCTGTCCTGACCACAGTAGCATGAGAATCAGGCTAACAGCTGGAAACTAAAGCAAAGCACTAGAGTTTGGTGAAATCTGGAAGCAGGTGTTCCATTTTGATTTGGCTTTGCTGCAGAAAAGCAGGATAAGACCTACTTGTCTTATAGGTTGTTATCTCTGAGTGATGAAGAGCTGTAAAACTCACTTCTTGTCAGGGCATAGTTTAATATTTCAAGAGGCCATTTGCATTAACGGAAGTCAGCTAGCCCCTTTTCAATTATGAATTACTTTTTTAAGAATAAGGAAAATTATGTGTTTTTCCTGTTAAGTATCCTCATCCTTTTAGAATGTCTGTAAATTCACAGGAAAAGATTAAATTAGAGGTTAAAATTAAAACACTATCTTGTAATATTAGTTTCTGTAACATCCTCTTTGCTTACATTCCTGTCTAGCTGCACAGGTTTGACTCTGGGATTTAGGTTACCCTCACAGAGGATCATTGGGGTTTGCTTATTAGAAAACTAATCAACAGAGGTGTTTTAAATGAAGTCAGGTTCACTGACTTTTTATTGAATACAGCTGGATCCTGAAATTTATGTGGCATAGAAAAAAGGATCATTTTCAGTTAGTTTTCAAACATGCAGTACATGATGGGGTAGAAGACATACTAGGAGTTTTGAGAAATGCAGAACTTGGATCCACAGGGCATCCACAGTGTTGCTGCTCTCAGTCGCTGTTCATCAGGCTCACTTGGTGCTGGAATGAGAAAGCCACCCAAAACTCAGCTGCCCAGGACTGCCATTCTTGGGAGGTGGCTGGGGTTTTGCCCTCTTCCTCACACCTCCTTGACTGTCCCACAAGCAGGAGCTGGTGCAGGGTCAGATGACTCTTCTGGAGGCATCTCCATCAAGTGCTCTCTTGGGGATGTGGAAAGCAGCAGACTGGCTGGGGCTTAGGTGGGAGCATCAGCAGCAGGTGGGGACAGGTGGGATGTCCTTGGGTGAGGGATAGCTGCCTCTTTCCAATAGAACCTTGGTAATACTTCCTATCTGGCGAGTGAAGTGAATAATGCCTAGCAGGTGCATGTCACTTAATCCTTTCCTAAATGTATGCATTATCAGATGCCCAACAGTTGCTTTGCAGTTGCTTGCTATCAGTAACATTTTGTCCCTTATAGTTGGCTTTTTTTTAAGAGGAAACTGGCTTTGTTTGCCATGGGCTGGGGTGAGGGGCTGGGGGGCTGGATGCTCGATAGAGGGCACCACAGCACAAGCTGTCAACCCTTGCCTCTCCTGAGTTGTTTTTTTTTTTCTTCCTTTTGCTCTCATGATATGATGTAAATGGGCAGAATAAATTTGTCGAAGACAAAATCAGAGTGTTAACCTTCCACACACATGCAAGTGTGCATCTGTCATTGTATTAGGTTACAGTAGATACAGGAAATCTTTAGTTAGGATTAAGTTGTACTGTTCGGCCATATGTTGTTGTCCTCCAGCAGAACAGTGTATAATATACCTAATAAAATCATGTTGAAGAAAACCAGATTTTGGACCTTGTCCAAATAAGACTAAACACATGTTTTGTCTTTCGTAAATGTTCTTGCTGTAAGATGGGATAGAAGGAATATTCCTCATATACTATCCAGCACTTCGTCAAAAATGACATTATGTCTTCTGGTTGTGAAGTGACATTTTTAAGCCCTGCTTTTTTAATGATCTAGAGATCATGAACATTTCCTGAAAGCTTGTAAACAAAGATTCACTTGGTTGTGAATAAAAAAATATTTTATTATCTTTAATTCAAATGTAGGGTATTGTCCTGCAGCCCTCTTAATCACATAGTCATTATGCATGTGAGCAATCTGAAGAGAGGAGCGAGATCTCTGATGAGTAATGACTACTGACGGGATTAAGATTTTGCAGGATTTAGTTTTTCTTTCTTATTCCAGACGTGCACAGAAAGTCTGTTGTATTCTTAAATATGCTCAGTCAGTTTACAGGAATTATCAATGTGATCTGTGACTCTTGCATTAGTGCGACGGCAGTGAGAGCTGATTTACATTGCTGTAACCGCAGCTTTTCATTGGCACTGGTTGCAATAAAACTGTTGGAGAAGCACCGAGAGTGCTACTGGTTGTGTTTGAACTGCGCACGCGTTCAGCCTCTGTGAAGACATCAGAGTGTTAATATTATGACACTCCTCCTTTCCTCTTGCCTTTTTAATTTGTTAGGTGGTGTTTTGTAGTTTTGATTTTTAAAGTCCTTGGAGCCAAATATATATGTTTTTCACATGTACAACCCTTCACGGAGTGAGTCCCCAGGATGGAAAAAGCTCTGGAGAGCAATTGCTATACCGGCACTTTATACTACTAGCAACATCTGGTGACAAATGTACGGTTATTTCCTACAAGGAGGAGTATTTTGAACAGGAAAGCATAATGCTTACAGATAACAAATATAACTTATCATTTTGATTGCTTAAAGGATGTAATTAAAAAGCAGTCTAACCCGTTGGTGCAGATGGGCGTTGGAGAGAAGAAGTAATTTTTTAAGTAAAAGATAGAAGAAATGTTTTAAGGATATGACTGTCTGAAAAGTTTTAATATTTTTGCTTTCAGGATGATTTTAAATGGTTTGTGAAATGCATTGAGTGTTTGATCCTTTCCCTCCCCTTGTGAACACACACATATGTGTGTGTATATCTATGCATATATGTGTGATTAACTTTATGAACATCTTTCTATTTCTTTGCCTTGGTTTCTCTTTACTCCTCCTTTCACCTCCAGATGGCACTATGAAGCAGAAAAGAAAATTACTGTGAAATAATGAGTCCAATGTAAAGTAAAATTGGAAATTGAATTATAGTTGCAGAAAAAGGACAGTAGCCTTGAGGTCCTGATCAGTCTGTACTCTTATCACTTTTGTTTGCTGTTCCATGTGTTAGCTTACTGCCGAGTTAATAACAGTGCTTTAGCAGTTCAAGGCTTAGCAGAATTGTACTGGACATGAAATAAAGCTAAAATGAATTTGTGTCCAATATCATTGACATTAGTGCTCATTACTTCTCTGGTGTAATGCCTCAAACCATCTAAAATCAATTTTAAAGATTACCCATTATTTTATAAAGAAAATAAAATACATTTCAAACAGCAACAGAGCTGTAAGTGTAGTGTAATCTCATGAACAGTTAGTTACTTGTGTTTTCGCTGCTTGGCAGGAAAGTTTTGAAGGTATGGCAAGAGGAAAATCTGTGAAACTAAATGGCATCCACAGAAGTGAAAGTCTTGGGTTTTTTTCTGTGTTACTTGGTATTAGATGCGCAAATGTTAGAATTGCAGAAATGTGCATACCCACACTGCTTGTAAGTCTGGAAAGAAAAAAAACTAACTCTGGTTACTCTATAGTAAAAACGTAGCATGTTATCTTTCTTTCTGTCTTTCTGTTTGTTCATTCGTTCTCTCTTTCTCTCTCTCCTGCTCTTTCTATTTCTCTCTCTTTCTCTCTCTCTCTCTCCTTCCCTTTCTCTCTCTCTCTCTCTCCTTCCCTTTCTCTCTCTCTCTCTCTCCTTCCCTTTCTCTCTCTCTCTCTCTCTCTCCCCTTCCCTTTCTCTCTCTCTCTCTCTCTCTTCAAGAGAAAGGAGATTATTTGCTCCCCCAGTTGTATCAACTATAAGCATGGATTTATTGTGTGGAATTATACTTTCACTTTTTGTTGACGTTTGTCTGTGAAATTATGTCTATCAAGAGTCAAGGCTGAAATCCTCTTTTAGTGGCCACTGAATGATGGCTTTTCAAACTGTATTTGTGACTCTTCCTGTCAAGGTGTGTAGATCTGTAAATTCTGTATTTTGAATCATTTTTACACAGCATTTTCTGGCTTCTTTTAGACTATGAAGAAATTTTTCTGTATATTAATACACTGCCTACATTGACTTTACAGATGTCTATTTAATGTCTTTAAGTAAAATTGTGAGAATTTAGACTGAGTTAAAATGGCTTTCTATGGGTATGAAAGTGTGTTTATTTTGAACTTCAGCAAAACCTTGTCCTTCTGAGACTGAATTTCAAACGCACCTGGTAGACCATTATGGTCATTGCAGACATTTCCTCATTGGAAGGTGTCAAAGTTGGAGTTACTTGGTTGAGACTGCACATGTGTTTACCTAGGCAAATGAAATATGCATGGATACAAATATCCTACATTTTCAGTTAGATATGGCTTATTTTGATATGGCAAATTTGTATGGATTTAGATGAAGCCAGAAATACTTTTGTGTATTTATTAAACATTATTGTAATGTTGGTCACTTTAGAGGACAGTTTTCAGAACGTTTTTGTGTTTTAAAACATTACAGTCCAAACACACTATCTTATTTGAGAGAAGGAACTGATCAGTTATACTTTTAATTTTGGTCAGAGTACCTACAGAACGCAGTATTTCTTTCTGCTCTTCCTAGTAAGAACTAGTGTCATTAATATAATCTCTTGTTTCCTGTTGCATAGTAATGACTTTTTTTGGTAATGACCTAAATGGGTATAAATAGAAAAAAAAAAGACTCTTACTAGTTTTTATTAAAAATATTATCATAATTTTCTGTGGAGCACTGTTTGGCATGGTCATAGGCCTTGACTTTATTACAAGAGTAAAATTACATGTACATACAAAAATGAGTATCTTGTTAATCATTCTAGGTTTTGTGTACTAAAGAATATCTTCTTTGAAGAAATATTACAGCAAAGTTGCCTTTTTTTTTTTTTTTTAATAGTGGTGATGGTCCTTAATTCCGAGTTCTTATAAAAGTGTCTCTACAACTTTCAGTGTTACTGGCATGTATTGTATTCTGCTTACTCTCACATGATATAAGTAAATACTCTGAGCTGAATTTATTTGAAGACTTAATTTAAAATACATATAAACCAAAGATTAAAATGGACTTTTGAAAGGACTAGCTGGGATGAAATAGTATTTAAGATTCCCTAAAAAACATTTGCAAATAAATTTAAATCAGTGTTCAATATTAGTGTTTTTATCCTAGCTTAAATGTAGACATATTTGTAAAAGTGTAAATGATTTTGGGTAGTGTTGGCTCTGCTGTTTACAGGTATTTCAAAGTCCTGACATTGTGTAAGTATGAAATTCTCTGTGCTCGCTTCTGTTCCCCACCAAAGACATTGGTGACTTGTAATTTTTAGAAAAGCTCAGCTATTCAAATAAAATAAAAAAGAAAGACTTCTCAAACTGAGACCAAATTTTCGTAAGAGTATATGCCTCCAACTGCCTAAAACTCATTAATTGATCCATGTGGTAATAACAGATGGTTAAATGGAAGAAATGTCCTTGAAGTTATTCTAATAGCAGATGTGCCTAACTATTAGCTTCGTGTTTTTACTCACCTAAAATTCCAAATAATGTAATAAGAAAGTAACACACACCTAATCATTTTAATATGTTCATTACCTTCTGTTACTGATTTAGGATTAATCTGAAACTGAAAAGCAGGACATAGTTTAGAATTTTTTTCTGGCGAGACACTTTAGAATGTATGTAGTTTTGTGCATCTATATAAAAACATTTTGCTTTTATTCTTTTTCCAGGATCTTACAAGATGCATTATTGCTTTCAGACAGTAGGCTTCACCTCTTCCTACAGACTCAGCTAAGCCCAGAGGACATGGAGGCTTGTGTATCTGGACAGACCAAATATTCTGTTGCTGATGCAATTCATAAGTTTGCCTCTTTGAACAGACGCTTTCCTATAGAAGATGAAGAGAGAAAAAAAGGAAAAAATGATGCAGATTCTGATTCAGAGAGGTGATTTCTGTATTTCCTTACTTACTGGGACTATATATATACACAAACGCGCATGCTCCACTTTTTTTGTTGATGTAATACTAAGATAATGAAAAAATTAATTGACTGAGATTTTATTGAGCTGTGACAGCTCATCATAGAAGTCTTCACACACACCTCCACTCTGAATTAATGAATGCAGTAGAAATTCAATTATCTGCATTCTGATTATGTGAATTTCATTTAGTCAGACTTGAATTATTCGCGTTTAAATTATCTTGCTAAAAAAATATCCAACTGCACTCCAAATGGCTAATTAAAAGTCCAAATTTCCTGTCTCTCTTTGTGACTGGAGATAATTAAAGTTCTCCTCTGTTACTCAGGCTTTGAGTGTGTTGTGAAAACCAATTTCCTCTTCTTTTTTTTTTTTTTTTTTTTTTTTTTCCCCCACCCCCTCCCCTTTTCTGCAGTTCATCCTCCAGGCTAGGACCTAGTGATGACAGCATTTCATGTGGATGTAAAGCAAGCCCAGCTTCTGAAGAATCATGAAAAATCATTCCTGTATTGCTATCTTAAGGACAGTACAAGGTGGTTTCTGCTCTGTTTCCTGGTTACATGTACCATGTAAACACAGCTGGCTGGTAACGTGTATCTAAAAGATGCATCATCAGTACAACTATATATCCTTATAAAATTATCAGAACAGGCCTTGATACTATTTCTTTGTTGATTTACTATGCATGTTGATTCAGGTCTACGCACTACCTATCACATTTATTTTTTTGTGACTTATAAAATCTCAGTATTGGATAAGTCATGCTCTGCTGACATACGTGGCAGTTAGAATATTTCGCATACTGAGTACATGTCTCAGATCTGGAAAATAAAGATAACTTAATTCCTCAGTTTAAAAGTTGGTATATCATATCAAAGAAATTCAAAGCATCTTTTTGTAATTTGCATCGGAGAAGTTTAATCTTTAGAAGTCATTTGACATTGGTGATGAAATTACACACCCCACAAGGTATTAACTTTTTAAAGTAGCTCGGCAACATCAGCAGAACAACATTTGTATAAACTATATGCTGCTGACAATTTGAGATATATTTATATCTTCCTCTGGTCTTTCTGTAATGTTTATGGAAAGCTTGGTTTTATCATGCATAAGAACTGAAGGCCAAAATTCTTGAACGTGGTAGCTTAGCAGTTAGAAATATTAATAAAAATGACATCATTTCTAGGCTTGCTGGAGATTCACAGTTCCCAGGGAATTACAGGTACTTGTTCCCAGTGAAAATTCTGGATGAGGTCCATTGAAACCAATGGCTGAATTTTGCGTCGACCTCCCTAGGGCCAGGATATCACTCAGCATGTTTAACTTTAGGCACTTCTATTTGAAGATACCAGAAGAGATGTTTTAGTTTAGCAGTTTAAACAAAGAGTATTTCCCTCTCTGAGACGTTGATAATCAGCTAAAACATGCTCTTTCAACATGGACCTCCCCACTCTTTGGGAGTAACAGGAGCTGCTGATTCCACTCTGGCTGTAGTTAACCCATTGGAATATTGACTTTTTCACAAACAAAAAGCAGGCTTGAACACAACTTCGTAACCACCAACACTTACTTTAATTAAATGCCAGTTTTGCTTTTTATTGTTAGCAGCAGCTGCGTAGTGTCTAGTCCCAGGTTGTGTCAAAGGAATACGTTTCACTGTGGTGTTGTATTTTATATTTGACATTTAACTGCTATTAAAAAGAGCAAGGGGGTCTGATCACCCTAGCAAAGCTCCCATTAACTTCAGTGCTGTAGTTACCAGCATAGAAATGGAGATAGAGATTTTTTTTTTTTTGGTTGGTTGTTTTTTTGGGTTTTTTTGTTTGTTTGTTTGTTTGTTTGTTTTTGTTTGGTTGGTTGGTTTTTTTCTTTATTTCTGTGGATACTTTCAAAAAAGGAGTATTTGAAACCTGTGAATTACAGAAACAATACATTATTAAATGAGCAACTAATAAAGGGTAGCACAGGCATGTGTGGGCATGCTTTTTTAAAGCATCCATGCAATTTTAGAAACATGTTTTAATAGCCTCAGGATAACATCTCTTAGGTAACTACTTTAAGCCACTGCATTTTGTTGATGGTAACACTTTTATAAGAAAAATATCCATGTTATTTTTTGCTCCATCATACTGAATTGCACAAGTGTGTCTATTTGCATTCTCAGCTTGTATGCGAGTTAGCAGCAATGCTATTTTAATGTAATGAATGAAAGCATCAAGTTATCACTAAAAGTATCTTAAAACATAGCTGTTATTGCCAGGCAGATATTTTGATTACTTGACGTTTGTAATGTGCCATCTTAAGGTGGAGGGGAAATAGCAAATTTATTTAAAAGATTGGGAAAATATAAAAACAAAAACTGGAATAATGACTGAGAAATATATGAATGTTTTTATTTAACACAACGACAGACTAGTGGAGTTTTATTTTGTTTTAAAAGATTGAGCTAAACTGTTGAAGCACTTCACAATTCTGGCCTACTAACACATCCTAAATATCTGACAGAAATTACAGAAATAGAAAGTTTGGAGAGCCTTTGTGGCTCATCTGTATGCCAGTCAGTGTTTTCCAGATGAAGATGTTTCTGAAATAAGTATTTGGGGTTTTTTTTAATAGTTCTATTGGTGTTCTGTTATTTTCTGTGTCACTCTGTTTAAAAATTCTAAGACTGCTGTAACAGAACTTTTTTCCCAGCTTTGACAGATATTTATTTAAATATTTATCTTTTTGAATGTTGTTTTTGTAGCTAGTATTACTGGAATTTTTTCTTATTAAAGATGAAGGAAAAGTATTCTGTGATCTCTAGTATGTTGTTTTTATCAGGTGTATGCAACTGCACATAAGTGCTTTAAGATATTTTGTTTAATTTGGAATATTAAATGTAACTGTTACAAATTCAAATGTAAAAAAGATATTTTTGATGTCTTTTGTGACTTCTATGATTTGGTGATTTTTTCAACACTATGTAATATATTTTGATCAATTGAACACTGGTATTTTAAATATTTTTTTAGTTTTGAAAAATGCTGATATTTCCTGATTGTTTTTTTAAACAGGCTAATTTATTGTTTATAATACTGTCTAATTATTACTGGTAATTTACATCTAATTGCATTTCTGTACTCAAAAGCTTCACTTTATCTTTTGCTTAAAAATTTATATTCACATTTTTATGATTATTTTTAAAAAGCTTTTAAGTAATTAAATAAAGTTACTACTTTTTATCTTGAGTTTAAACCTGCCACTAAGGTTTCCTTTATTTCAGTATCGATATCTTAATCCCTTGATGATTTACCATCTGTAATTTCTCTTCAACTATTTTTGTAATATGTATGTATATGTGTATACATGCACTGTTGTGTTTGGGTTTGTTATTGTTTTTGTAGAAAATGTAAAGTGAAAATACTCCAGTCAGATGTGTTATCAAATTCTGTAACGTGTAACTTCAGAATACTGTGAATTTGTATTATGCAACCTGTTACTTAGAGTGTCACTGAAATATACTTTCAATAAAGCTGAGAAAGGTTGTATTTTTGGTATGAAAATTTTCATTTAAATAGTGCAGTTTTATAAGCATTGAGAAAATGTTATACTCTTGAATGCCCCACCCTATAACACTGTTTTCGATATGATATATTGATAATTTTCCAGAGCAATATTTAAATTATATAGATCCGTCGTGTTTGGGACTTGATCTGTTATGAAATACAACGTACAGATAAAGTCAGCATGTTAAGCGGTGGGAAGAATAAACCTGGCCCGTGTCCCTGTAAGTGCAAGACCAGGAGCCGTGCTAATGATCTGGGCGTTTATATTTCCCCACGACCTTTTACAATGTTGCCAAACTGCAACAACATTACTTCCACTAACAGTTTAATTCTTTTCACGAAAGGCTTAAGTACTTTAGGAAAGACACAATTCTCTTCTTCGACGTTAAAAATACTCTGTTACTTGTTAAAATCACTTCTTTGCCTTCCGGAGTAAAGCCTCCTCAGAAAACAAGGCGAGTGACCTTTTAACAACAGAAATTATCGTCCTTTCTTCTCTGGGTTTAACCCCCGGGGCTTTTTAATTTGCGAGTCATCCCCGCAGCCCCGGTGTCTGAGTGTGCACGACTGCTGAAGCGCTCACGCCGGGGCCGGGGAGCTCTTCTCGGCGCCCCAGGGGCGAGCGGCAGCACCGGGTGCCCGCGGGCTCCGCCACCGCCCTGCCTGGCAGCGGCTGCTCCCGCGATTTGCCGCCGCTGCGAGCGGCGAGCGCGGAGGACTTGGAAAAAAGGGGAGGAAAAAATTAAGGGTGGAGGAGGGGGGGTGGGGGGAGGAAAAAGGCAAGAGGCAGGCAGTAGCCCGGGGCGGCGGGAGGCAGGAGCGCCGCTCCCTGCCGCCGCGGCCCGGCGCTTCTCCTCATCCGGTCTTCTCACGGCCGTACCTCAGGGCCGCCGGCCGCGGAGCGGGGCGAGAGCCTTACCTGGGGCCGCCGTCCTCTCCGCCCCGCTCTGCTCCGCCCCTCCCCTGCTGCCCTCCCTGCTCACGGCTCGGGTGACAGCGGCGGTGCGCGCCTCGGACGGCGGCTGCGTGCGCGCACGCGTGTGCCCGCGCTGGCGGGGGGGGGCGGGCGGCTGTCAGGGAGCGAAGCCGCCTGGCCTTGATCCGGTAACTCGTGGCAACCGCAGCCCATGGCAACGGGGGGGGGAGCAGCAAGGAGCGGGACGGGCATAGGGACGGGGGGAGCGGGAGGGGAGGTCCGGCCGCCGGTTGCCCCGCAGCTCCCCCTCCCCATCCTCGCGGCCGCGGAAGGCGCCAGGCCGGCTCTCCTCGCGAGGGCTGCGCGCAGACCGGCTCCGGGAACCCCCCGGCAGCTCGTTATTGTGTCCCTCGCCGCCACGGGCTCCCCCCCACCCCCCGAACCCGCGCAGACGGCGCCCCCGCCTTACCCGGTGCTTCGCGCCGCGCCGTGCCGCCAAGGGGCGCTGTGGGTCAGCGAGAAGCGCGCGGTGGGGCAAGACGGGGCGGTGACCCGCGCGCTGCGCGACTTATCCTCGGGGGTTGTGAAAAAACTTCAGTTTATTTCTGGGTTTCAGAGCTCCCCACCCCGCCACTCCCACCCCAGTTTCAGTGCTCCCCCCATCACCATGCCCACCCCAGAGACCTCCTCCCCGCCGCTCCGCGACCAGGAGCAACCGGGAGGCGCCCCCCGCGCTGCGGATGGGGCTCAGCGGGTGGGGGGGTGGGGAGGGGGGAGGCTGCACCTGCCTCCCCGCGGGGAAGGCCCCACCGCCCCCACTCACCGGAGCCCATGGCATCACCAGTCTCTGCAATCTCTAAAAAAATTAGTAAAAAATTTAAAAAAGACATAGATATCCTTTTTTTTTTTTTTTTTCAGTATTCTTTAAAATATTTTTAATATAAAATCAATTAGGGCCCAGTACAAAGCCAAGGCGTGACATTTACCAGCCTCCGTGGCAGGCGGGCTGCACTTAAACGGAGGCCTTTCTGCAGAACAACAAGAGCCAAAAGGCCTCGTGTCACCCAGTTATGTAAGACACAATCTCGCCTGAAAATGCACAATGAATCGGGAAGGATTTATGTAATTAATTGACCAGTCTTAACCTGTTATCGTGATGTAAGGAATTTGGAACTCATTAATTTGGGCCCTGACAGATTTCATATTAGAGCTGGCAAATATGGATTGAGCCTCTTATTCTTGTAGCAGCTGGAATTTCCATGACAGTGAGGATTAGTGAAGAAGACCTATTGCTCGAGTCAAGCTGCCTCTTTTGTAATCAGCAGCCCTGCTTTGCATTAAAGAGGGAATGGGGAAAAAAAAATATACTGAAAGGGAAAATAAAAGGAGAGAAATGAGAGAAATGTATTCATGTGTGGAGCAGAGCAGGGGAGGGAGAGAAGGGGCGTGTTCTGGAGGAAAGATGCACCAGTGGGGCTTTTCCTGGCCCTGTGGCAATGAAGACACCACAGAGGCAGCCCTGGAGTAGTGGAAAGGGAAGATGCCCAAAGGACAGGCCCACAGCATCAGCACGGGGCTTGCTGCATCCAGGCCAGACCTTCAGGTGGAACCTTCCAGGAGCCACCAAGCACTTGTGACTGTGGTGTCGGAGGTTTTGGGTGCAGTTTCTGAGGGTGGTTTGTGGGCTCCCACAAGACAGAGGGATTTAGGGATAGAGGTGTTTGGATCATGATCCCAGGGAAGTGGGGACTGGGAGGTAGCTGTCTTCCAGCCTGGACTGTGACACCCTCCCTAGCAGGAAAAAAGGATGCCCAGGGTGGGTAAGGACCAGGTCCGGGGACAAAGACAAGTCTCCATATATGGCAAGGGTGACTCTGCACATGGTATGTCTCAATTTCCCATGTGCAATGATGAGAGTAAGAGAATTCCCTTTGCTGGTTCACGACAGACTGTCAGTACAGTTTTTCATGGTGCCTGGCTGGGGAGGGCCCTCATCCCATTATAATTTTTAGGCATTGATGTAATAGTAATAACATCAAGTGCAGCCTGTATGGAAACTGCCTAGAAGCTTTTATTTTCTCTCCTGGCAATCTGTTAATGACTGGCCTGGTAGTGAATACAGTTGTTAGAAATGACTTCAAAAGGTTTCCACGGGGCATCATCCTATTTATCCCTGCAAAGTGTTTATCTACTCTTGTGACAAATGCCATGCAAAGATGGAGGGGTATTTTTCCTTTTCTCACTGTTTCTTTGCTTTATGCTTTTTGGTAGTTGAACATTTTTCCTCCACGATCTCTTAGATCCAGTGGCTCCTATGGGTCATTTGTGCATAATAACTGGGAGAAGGGAAAAGATGTAAACCAGTGGTATTGACAGTAAAACCGGTTGTCTGCAAAGATTATAATGGCAAAATCAGATTAAAAATAAACTGCAGCAAATAAAGCCTATGTGACTTGAATCTTCTGTACAAGTTTTTCCATGCCTATATTGGCCTTGTCTCCCATTGTTGTGCTGGGAGGATTACATGAACCTGGTACTAAAACTTGAGCATTCAGTCCTAAATTTGAGAATCTTCATGGGGTTGACCAATTGGTGCTGGAGATCTACCCTTACCAAATTGCAGACTCTTTGGAGAAGGGCTACCACGTCTTCTTGGGGGCCTAGATCTAGCTCCGCTGTAGCCTTTATTTTGCTCTCATAATTGTCAGATCATTTGGATTATAGCTTCAATCTCTTTGATTTAAAATAAAATAAAAAAAGAAAGAAAGAAAAAAAAAAGAAAAAGAAACAAACCAAACCAACAACAAAACAATCAAACAAAACCAACCAAACCCAACAAAAAAACCCCAAACAAACATCCCCCCCCAAAAAACCAAACCAACAACAAACAAGCCAGACCAATAGATTACAATCTGACTGTGCTTCTCTAAAGAATATCTTTCTTATTGTTGTCTCCAGATAAATTAAAAAATCTTTGCACATGTCAACCAGCTCAGATATCCCCCAAAGGTAGGGAATAATTTATGTTTTAAGGTGGTGCACAGACCCAACTCAACCATTTTCTCACCAAGTCTGTATTTTCTTTTTTAATGATCAAGAGTGGAAAATTGCTCAGGTATTACTGCAGCTATAGGTTTTGTTCAAATGTTCCTCTTGTTAAAGTGCTGATCAGGCACAGATAATTTCCGTGTTAAATGTGCTAGCATATGCCTGAGCTTCAAAGTATTTCAAACAACAAAACAAAACATTTTTAAGCTTAAATGAATATTGTAATTATTTGCACTTCCTCTGCCATCTTCCCATGATATATTTAAAATATGCCTGCATGGTAGAACTTTCCTGAGACACACTTGATTTTGGGTGCTCACAAACTGGTTTTTACTTACTTGGTGGTGGTGTTTTTTGCTTGTAGGTAAGAAAACAATGAACAACTGAGCTGGGCTTTTTACCAGATTCTTACAGTATTTTTCTTCTTTCATGGTTAATCAGAAAGCAAAGCAAAAACGTGATATTGAAAGCCAAATACAGAAAAAAACCCCACAGTTAAACCTGCTCAGATAATTTGTAATTTACAGCAATACAAAAGGTTGGTTTTAATTTATGTGCAAATACTGAATGCAAATTGCAGATTAGAAGTGGTTAAGAAATACCAAGTACTGATTCAACTGAAGTAGGTGGAAAAATCTTTGTGTTGCTTATACTGAAGGTGAAAAAACTCTTGTCTTCTGAATGGTAAACGTTAAAAATAACATTCTTGTTTGAACCAATAGGTGACCTTTTTAAATGCACTATTATTTTTTTCTCTGAAAACAGAAAAATGTCTGCTTTTAAGTAGAGAATGTTTTCAAACAGTAATTCTTAAACACATTGAAAATGTATTTTTGTTTCTGAAAGACAATTGGACGTAGATTAAGTTCTTTCCCAGCATTCTAGAAGTTTTCAGTGTACTTGTGTTTACATTAAGCCCTGAGTCTTCAATGCATGATAATGATCAATAAACAGCAATGATAAAGTGGATCCAGAGTGGTACAAAGTTCATCCTTTCTTTTTCCTTTGTTCGTGCTCTCAGAATTCCATATATTTCCAGTTTCTAAGACCTCTTGTAGCTTCTCATTTTAAATTATATGAATAAATAATACAATTTTACAAGAATAGCATCTCCTTGTGCTTCAGAAAAAGAGTACTTGAGATTTTTCAGAAGTCACACCTCTGAGCCAAATGTCAGGAATCCTGATTCTATTTTATTTTCTATAGAAGTGACACATTCTTAAAAGGGTTTCTGCAAGAAAAAGGCAGCCAGCAGCCATAGGTGGCCAAGCACTCTTCAAAGCCTGAGTCAGGTGAAGGCATTAAACACTCGGAAACAGAGCCTTGAGTTCTTCAGAACATCCCTCACTTGGGCCTGGACCCCCTGAGATATTTTAGCTTCTCACTCCCTGAGTTGTGTTTTTGTGAATACATCATTATTTCTTGTGGTTTTTTTTTTTTTTTTGTTTTGTTTTTTGTTTTTTTTTTTTAATAAATTTTTGGCTTCTGTTTTTGTCCCTGTGAAGACATTATGAGATTAAGAGGTGGGCAGGTGTCCCTGGAGGGAGACTTGCCCATGCATGTCTTGCCCTTACATCTTCTTTTGGCATTTGCTGGTGGCTGCATCTGAGAGAGTCACAAGGACTAGTAGTCTGACCCAGTTCTTATGTTCCTTGAAGGCAGTGGCCATTGGATAGTAACATATAACTTGGTCTGCATCCAGCACTCTCACCATGGAAATGAGTTTTAATTTAGCTGGTGGGAATTTAAAGCGCTCAGCGTGGGACAGGTGTTCACCCACAAAGTCCAGTGCGGTTTTTGCTTCATACATTCATTTGAAGGTTCTGTGCTCTGAATCGGGAGATTGAGGTACCTAAGGTGGTGGGACAGCTCAAAGGTTAATGTTAGCCTAGGGAGTCCGGTTCCTAACTAAATTTAGTTGCTCTGACTCATCCCCTGAAGGAACCCATGACATCCCTGACATAAGAGAACCTTGGGAGACCCAGTCCTATGACAGCAAAGTAACCCTGTGAATGTCCACCTTGGAACAGTAGTACTTAGCCTCAAGAAATAACCTTTTTGGAAGAGTGATCTGTATACAGCAATAGACTGGCTTCTTATTATATGGCAAAAATTGCCTTATAAGTGCTGTTTATATGAATCTTCTCTATAAAAGGCCCATAACTCCTGGTACTTTAATGATCTAATATACTGGGATGGGAAGTGGGATGTGATTTTCTGTACATCAAAATGTTGCCAACTCAGTCATACAAAACAGGAAATCTTAAAGCAAGTTTGGCTTCTGGATGGTTTGCATTTTGCTGGGAAGTCAAATCTCCCCCTTGGCACCAGAGTTAGCACATCACTGGCTGGATATAGAAAGCTAGTAATTCATCTGTATTTATGATAGAGCTTTCCTGTTTCGAGCTTCAAAGCCTTTTGTGATGAGGGACTAATTCAGCCTCACAATAAACAGGATCTGCTATTTTACAGATGGGGAAACTGAGGAACAGTGAGGGGATGCCCGGGGAAGTAAGGAGTGTCTGCAGATAAGGGAGGAATAAGGATCCTTCCGCTTGCTTCCAGGCTCCACCACTTTACTTGGTGGGAGAGACAAAGTACCATGTTCCTTACAAAAATATCGCCCCAACTAACAGCACAAAATGGTTTTAAGAGGTAGTGGAGGGGCCCTAGCTTTTGAAGTTTGACTTGAAACACTTGACAGAAATTTGCTCTTTGCTTCCAAGCTCTGTACACTATGGCACTTGGAAACCACATTCCCTCTGTCATCTGTTGCATCTGAAAATTTGGGGTGATTTATTCTTTAGGGTTGCAGCATTCAGAGCAGAGATTTATGTCCATTTGAGAAAAAGGGGGTTACTCACTCCTCTTGCTAATTAAAAAAACAGGAGGTGAGAAGAGAGAGGCAATTAGGCTACCTTGTTTAGATTGGCTAAATAAGCAGCACTGACAGGATTTTCTCTGAGGGACACTTGTAGAAGTGCTGTGGTCTTGTTGGTATCAGATGGTGTTATCAGTGGAACTGGACCGAAAGAAGCAGAGCTGATGTTGACTAATAACTATAAGAAAGATTCATTTTGGTAAGATCTTTCAGTCTTTACTCATCCATCCATGAAAATATTTATTAAAATAATTCTGGACTGCTAGCATGAGTAAAGACCATTTGTGTAAATGGGCACTGCACACCTGGGCTTTAGTCTTCCCATAGCAAAGTGTGTTGGCCGTTCTGCTGATTCCAGCAGACCTGCTCCCACCATGTGAATATATTTTGCCAGTGGGATGTGTGACCTGGCCTTCCATATTACCACAAAAACAAGTCTCAAAAATTGACTTCAAATACAATCATTAAAGATAAATATAATTTGCTAGATTACAACAACCTGTTCAATTAAACCCAAGCATAATCTTTTAAAGTACATATTTTGCTTTCTGACCAGGTCTTCCCAGGGAAGTGACTGAAGCATTTCATCAGAAGGGTCTGTGAGCTTATCCGTGATTCTGAATTGTTTGTATGAAGTGATGATGACTTCTGAGCAGGAAAGGAAGACTGTGTCAAGGACAGAGCATTGTGCTGTGACTGGAGCTTTACTGGCTCTTCCCTCCCACCCTGTTTCTTGCTGATCACAATGGCTTCCTACAACACATTTATCAGCCCAGGCCACTGCCTGTAAATAAGAAAGTTCTTGCCCTTCCCAAAAGCTGGAAGTACAATGTTATCTTTCTGCTTTCCCACAGAAGAGAGACATTAGGAAATTCCTTGATTTAGTTTGTCCCTCCTTGTTCCTGGATGTTGTTGGAGCCATTGTAAAAAGATGAGGCTTACGTTTCCTTCTGAAGACAGCAAAATCATTGATGCATTGGATTCATGATGTGGGTGTGTGCTGATGTGTTGCATCCTGTATGGAGCAGAGTGTTCTGGGCTGCTTCAGGGCTTGGGAGTCCACAAAACATTTTGCCAGTCTGGGAGTACTTGGGATTTTCCTGGGTGAAACCCGGAAGTATAGACCTAAATGTTAGATTTAGTGAAAAATCACTTAAGGAATCAGTTCATGGCAGCAGTGGTGATGTGTTTGCACTCATTCATGACCATCACACACAGCACTCCCTGAAATTTCTTTGAAGGCAGTGCCCTAATTCTCATACAACTCAGGAAGGAGAACTCAAAGATTTGGCTTTTTAAAGTGAAATGCAGTTCCTAGAAAAGGATCCTCTGGCAGTTCTCCATTTCTTTGTCTGTCATAGCAGGGGGGACAAGGAGGGGCCCCTGGCTCAAACTCTTCTGTCACAATCAAGGGGAACACTTTGCCTGTGGGTGGTGTCAGGGACGTCCCCAGTGGGAAGATCACTTGCTCCTGTTCGTCCCCTGTTTGCACCACTTTGTGTTTTTGCTCTGCCCAGCTTTCCCCCTAGGAAACAGTGCTTTGAGGCCTGCTGAGAGACACCTGCTGAATTCTGCCACTTGAATGCCTCATGCTTTGCAACTCTCTTGATAGATCTGAGGAGTTCCAACTCCCTTCTCAGTTAGGCAGGTATTAATACCGTGCACATGCAGAAACTCTACAGACAGGTAAAGGATTTTACTTTTTGCGAGTCACAGATTAGCAACCAAACTATCCTCACTTACACCAGTCATCCCCTGGGGTCAGAAGAACCATTTGTGTTAGTAAGAGAAGTGAGACCTCCCAAGGTGCACCAAAATGATCCTGAGATGAAATTGCTTCACTCTTCCTGGCAGGGCCTGCAGCATCTTGCAGGGTCAGCTGCATAAATTGTATGTTCTTCAGGGCAAGGACCTCACCCTCTGATTTGTCTGGGAAACGTGTTTGGTGCTCATACTGCAAACAATAAAAAATTGCTTTGGCTGCTGGCTGGGCTTGTGATTCCAAGTAGATTCTCCCTCCTGATTATTTCTTGTTCCAAGATGCCAGCAATGCAGTTTTATTGGAGTATGTCAGTGCTGGTGTTAGCCCTCTGCTCTTCCCTTGCTCACAGTAAGGCAACTGTCATTTCCTGTCTACAGCATACTTTACAGCACCGAGGAAGAATATTAATAAGATTTCCAAAGGGATTGCTGCCACTTTTGGTAGAAAGGTTTCCTACAAAGGATGTGCAGCAAAACTCCCAGGAGACAGATGTAAAAAAACCTTCCACCGAGAAGAGCTAGTGTCACCCCTTTTCATTGTCTCTGTCACTGTAACACCCCTGTGACTCTGACACGTTGCTCTGTGCTGCTCTAGCTTGTGCTGCTCAATGTAATTTCCTCGGCTGAACATCTTTATTTCAGATTCGTAGCAGGGTATTAGCTAGTTTCCCCATGCCTAACTGTTAGCAGAACAGTCTCCTTCCTGTTACGGTCAGCTAGACTTTTGATTTTCCCATTTGCTTTTGCATCATAACACATTTAAAAACAACCCCCAACTTATATGCCATATTTCCAACGAGGTTAAGCTCTCAGGATCACAGCAGTGCATGTGACAGGAAAACCAGAAATCTACCTTGTCAGTGAGTAATAAACACATTTAGCCCAGCAGCCAAGAAGGTAGATGTAAAGAATTCCAATATCAGGCAAAGAGGCCTGCAGTTTGATGTATTTGTTTCTCCTGGGTGAGCTGGCAGAGTCAGTGTTACTATGAAATTACTAGGAGTGCCCTTTGAAAAGCGTTGGGCATCCTTCTTGTGGTTTCTTAGCCATGTCTCGCTTGCTGCCATTGCACCTAAGCTCTGACCACCCCTGCCCTGCTCTGTGCTTCCACTGCCCTCACCAGGGCAGACCCTTCCTCTCTGTGAACAGCTCCAGTGGGGTGCAGATTTGCTAGAGACACCTTTCTGGAGTATGCCTGGCATCAGCTGTAGGGAGACAGACTGCCTTTTCTAGGTCTGCTCCTGAGGACACCCCTTAAATGCGATCTCGACATCCTCACTAAGTCTGTGAACATAAACAAGGCTGTTTTCAAAATGAAGAGGTTAAATACAAGGGAATAAGTTTTTTGAAGTAAAAAAAAAAAATCCCATAATGCTAATTGTGGAAGAGATCCCATTAGATGATAGGCAACCACAAGCCAATACAGCAGCTGACTTTGCAGCTCTTGACCTTTGTTATTTTTATCTTCTTGGGGTTCAGGAAGGCAGCTCTTAAGTGGAATTAGGAGTCTGTGAACTGTCTCTGTTTGTAAGTGGACATGTGTCAGGGAACTCCAGGGTTGATCAACAGATTGCCATACTTTTTATTGTTATTCAAACATCATATATATATTTATATAGTCGAGTAACCATAATAGTTTAGAAAGTTTGACTAATATATCAATTGCATCATCCAGACATAACTTTTAATATGGAGCAGTGATATTGCTTGGTATATTCAAATAATAATCCCTACCTACTTCATAAGACATTGAGTTTTTGTTACATTTTGTTTTCAGACTGAAACCAGGAAGCTGATGTACATGAGTTGGCCTGTTCTGAATCTTTGTCATCTTAGACAGCCCTGCTTATTGCCAGCTCATTTCAGAGAGATCTATTTCAAATCAACTCATAAATTATTAATAGTACATGTGTAGGTCAGAGAGACACTAACCCTGACAATCACACCCTAATATTCTCTCTTTAGCATCAGAAATAGAAAGGAGGTTTGAATAATCAATATTCAACAACCAAGGTATATCTCATGCAGATATGGTATATGCACTTAGAAAAAAAATTAAAAAAACCATATCTTTGCAAAACCTGTCAGACTGGCATTAATCTTGCATGATGAATAATGTGGCAATCTATGAATTTTTAACACCTTTAAAATGATAAAATTGTGTGATGCAATATTCAGAAGTAAATTTTTTCAAATTGGAGAATGTTTTTGATCAAGTGGAGATAATAACACATATAAAAATATTTAAACATCAATTTAAATTGCACAGCATACAAGACAGTTCATACAGGTTTGTGACTGGGAGCAGCTCTCCATCACGAATAATTCACCTGAAGATTTAATTATAACTCAAAGCTTAAGCAGTAGCTCTTCTGAGAAGAAACCTAACTCTGGAGGCCCCGAACAGCTCCCTGGGTTGTCAGGCAGCTCTCAGCCCCCAAAAACCACTAGTACAGTAGGGGCCACATGGACCTGGCAGGCTCCTGGGCCAGAGAAGGTGACTTTGCCTGGTTTCTGCTGCACAACAGTCTCTACAGAAAACCCCACTGAGGCTGCGGGAAGCTGCTCACAGAGAGGATGTAAGGCAGCAGAAAGGGGCAGGAGCAGAACTTCACAGCAGGACTGAACCCCTGGAGGTGTGTGTGCAGGGCATGCCCCCCAGGCACTGCCACTGCTCACCAGTGAGCAGGATCAGGCCCTTGCTCAGCTGGTAGTGCTTGATGGGAGGGGGCCAGTGTAGGTTTTTAGGCTGGAAAAAAATGAACTGGCAATGTAAAGGAAATAATGGGATGGATGCTGTCCTACCTGAAGTCAGTATGAATTTATTGTTGACATTCATGGGGACAGGATCAGACTGTACATCTGAAGACATTTCCCTCTGAGATTGCCTGACAAACACTACACCAAAATGTTTCATTTAGAAACTGTCAAAAAGGAATTACTAACCTTTTATACTTATTAAAATTGCTATACATGTTCCTGTAAAGGACTAGAGAGCAGATGGACATTTTAATTTTCATTCTATGCAAAATAAAAATGACACTCAAGAACTTTACCTGTTTTTAAATCCTTCTAATGAAAGCATTTTATTCTGTTTTTATTGAACAGAAAATAAAATGTGTTTGTTTCCTCAGATTTGAGGAGAATTAACATGTATCTGATTGTTAATATTTGATCCTTCTTTAATTATTTATGGTATCAAGGAATGAATCTGTCAAGTAAATAATGAAATGCGTACATGCAGCATATGTAATTAGGTTAGGTGCATAAATCCAAAGTGTTCACTTTATAGTTGTCAGTGCAAAATTTATTAATAATGAGAAATGCTAAGTGAAGAAAATCCCTAACAGTCTACTCATTAGTGTAGGTTAGAGCAGTTGCTGAAAAGGAAAATTATCGTTCCTCTCTTACTGTATTTCATCATTTAAGAATGTTAGTAAATCTCTATACATTTTCCTCATCTCTGCTTTAAATCTCTTCTAAGAGCAGTCTTTAAGTTTTTCTGGGAGGGTGAGCTTTATCATCATGCTGCAAACAGACAGCTATCAAAGTAGAGGTTTTCTGCACCTTTGTGTAGTTTAAAGCCAGTGTTTAAGCAAGCCTGGGCCTTGCTTTCCTTAGGACATATGAGTTTCTATAGATTTAAAAGGTTACAACTACACTGTATTTAGCTCCTGGTATTTTAGGGCTGAAGGTGATGAGTGAATGCTTATACACAAGAGCAAATGTGGCTCTACATTTGTCAGGGGGGTAGGACACATCCAGTATAAAGTGGTGGGTGATACAGTGTGAGTTTGCTTGTGTTGTGTGCCATCTCCTGCACTAGAGTATGTCATGTAGCCACAGTCTTCACACAATGTATGTCTTCCTACAATATACAAGCATCATAAAAGCTCATTGCTTAGAGGTCCAAGTTTGTAGCCAGGTGGAACAATCATGATACCATCTATTTTGAGTAGAGTAGTGCATCTGTGTATTTCTTGGGCTGTGGGTGATTTGGTCCATGCAATCTCAAACCCTAATGTATTGCCAAAGGTGAGTGACCTGAGCAAGGAGCTGCGTGGCTGTGCCTGGACCTAGGGGTATACAAGGCACACTAATTGGCTTTAACAGCAGGGCTATGACCCATGTTGCTCTTACCATCACCATCACTTACTATCAAGTTATTTCTGCTTTTGTTGGTTAACAAAATAAACAGTTCTAGTTAATAAAAAACAACACAAAATTAATCTGCAAGTTTGTGCCTCTTGGGTCTGAGAAAAATGTGAGAGAGATGAAACACCTGTTTGAGACAGAGAACTGTTATTGTGGGACCACAAGGAACATTTCTGGATCCCAAAAGGTATTTTTCAGGACTATATCTCTGAAAGAAGATTTGATTCCTAAATGTATATTTAAAACAATATTTCAATATAATCTTGAAGCTTATCATTAGCATGAGCACTTTGTGGGCTAATTTTCTATATCCAAGGATAGACATTCACCCCAGCTCACTTTTACTGTCGAAAATTAGATATCTAGTCTGAATTAGTCATCTGGGCTCCCTCCACAATCATTGAGATTCATCCCAGCCTGAAGCTGGTGCTTCAGGCTAAGCCTAAGATAGAGAAGGTGAATCACCCTCTAGAGAAATTCACTCTCTTCTTGGGCTGCAGAATGCTCAGGGTGTAAGCCTGACTTTCATGCTGCTTAATGAGATGAGCTGAATCCCATGCTATGCGTCTGTTCTAGGTCTGACTTCCACTGGGGAGCTTATCAGGGAAGCCATCACACAATGACCCTAAGGTAGCTAAAGCTCTGGGAGACTGACCACGCGACCACAGTAAAGTGCTTATCCTGGCGGTGCCTTATTTTTTTCAGAACATTAAAATAAGGATGATTGGATTTGCTGATCAGCAGAAGCTGACCTAGGTCTGGGCTGTCACCGAAAGACCCCACCTGAAACTTGCATATCTGTATCCCTCGCTTCTGCTGGCATCAGCATCCATGCAGCACATCAGGCAGCTGCTTTGAGAGCTGATTTGGCGGAGCACTAGTCTTTGGGGGGTGTTGCAGGGTAACTTTTCATTTTTAGAGATCTAGCTGACCATGCAGCCCCACAGTCACTAGTGCTGGCACAAGGAAGAATATGGTAAGGCAGAGGCTGCTGGCATTGTGAGGAGGGAGGGTTGCTGCTGCTGGTAGCAGTGCAAAATTAAACAGATTGTGAAATCGAACCCTGAGCAAAAGGATGCTGACAGCCACTCATTAAATTTTGCATCACACTGTTAGATTTTAATCACAACATTTTGGATCAGAATCGCAAATCCTCTTATCTGCTGTATGAACTTCTTTCAAGCTTAACATTTTTATGCCCCATATAGGATGCAACAATATTAATCTCTGCTAGTCAAGCTTAGAAATGCATTAAACTGCCCAACCAGAAAATCAAGAACAGGCATTTAGTGATGCAAAATGGTCATTCTGCAACCTAATGCCTAAGGGACAGATCAGTCATCACAGACTCCCACTACTGTCTGAAAAGACCAATTAGGTGACTCTGCCTTTTCAACTATCAATACAGGATTGCTCCCAACAGGATATTCCCCTGTGCTTTACCCACTCTAATTTTAAATTACTCAAGTGCCAAGACTTCTATCACTTCCCTGGGGTGACCATTACACAATTGAAGGCCTCACTATGAGGAAATGTTTCCTGATATTCAGCCACAATTTTCATATGCTTAGACTTGTCCCATTTTACCTAGTTACACATTCTTGAGCTGCTCTACCTTCTTTCATAGCCATGTTTTTACAAAATATAATGAAAGCTAGCATACACTCCCCCCCCCCCCTTTTTTTTTTTTTTTTTTAATAATCTTTCATGCTGGACATTAGGCACATAAAGGAAAAATAAGTTATTTAAACCATTGGTTTCATACTGGTGGTGTTCTGGTGCTGAGCTGTCCTGATCATTCACCATCAAACAAAGCTTCTTCAAGAGGAACTGTTTTCTGCACACATCTTTTGGCAAAGGATGATAAAGGATGAAGAAAAGGGAAGTCTAAGAAAAAACAATCAACTTGAGGTGCTATGTACTACTTTAGAAAGAAGTTGCTACTCACACGTGAGAGTCCCCTAATAACAAATAATTAGGATGAAACTCCTCACAAGAAGAGCTTAAGAGTTACTTTGTACTTCTAGGTTTTGGTATGCCAGACCCCAGTGGTTTGTGGCTGGTTCAGGCAAGAGGCAGCAGCCTAAGTGGCTCTCAGCTATTCTCAGGTGCCCTTGCTGCAGCAGATAAGGCTTTGGTGCATCTTGTATAGCAGGAAGAGACTTGTCTCCAAGCGTCTTGGGAAAATATGTCGCAGTCCTCCTCCTCACTAGTCTTTTTATGCTCAATAAAGGGGCAATAAAATTATGTTGTTGATCCTTTCATCTGAATCAACACCACCCCAATTTTTTTGGTTAGGTGTATTCAGGGTGAGCTTTCCCAAGGCTGTTGCAGGCCCTTTCAGCCTGCTTTAGACAGGATTTCTTTTTGAATTTGTCCCCCACACAGTGAATGTTGTATAGTCAAACCCTTCATCTGTTTTATCAGACAAGCAGAACTGTGAGTCTGATATCTTTAAAAAAAAAGATACAGTTCTCTGATTAACTGAAGAGTAATAGCATGAAATTCTAGTCTCCAATAAGTAATAGCATGAAATTCTAGTCTCCAATAAGTAACATATTGATGCTTATGTCTAATTTAATCAGCATCAGGGGGGACTAGGGTGCCCATTCCTTCACCATCAGTTATGCAGCAGTTCAAGGTGATAAATCCTATCTGTGGAATGATATTCTGTCGACATTTCTATAATATTAATTAGATCACCGTGTCAGGCTGTAGGAAATTTGCTTAACATTCATTAGAAATTTCTTATAGATAGATAGGCAACCCTCCCTCTTTCTCCCCCCTGCTTTCTTTCTCCTGTGATTGACAGATGAGGTCAAGCCAGACAGCCCCCCCCCCACCCCCCCTCCGCGGAGCCGCGAAAGCCGGGTACCCGAGACCCAACTAGAAGCGGGGGGGGGAAGGGGGGGTTATCCTTTTGAAGGATACTCAACAAATCATGAACAA